>CM041780.1:162184510-162370330 GCA_023374045.1 Limonium bicolor
ATTTACAGGTGCAATTGTTTGATTAAACAATAGCACATCTAAAAATATGAGTCTTTTTTTCCCTATAGGGAAGAGGGCATTAATAAGCATATACCATAATCGAGCACATATAAGTGTACTAGATGTGTACTCGTCCAAAAAAACCATAAACTGAAGTCTTCTAAGATTGCGCAAGGAAAATCAACAGCCAAAATGCTAGATTCAGTACACTGCATACGAATCGTTTTGTTCCGCATTAGAAAAATACCAAAATCGAGTCTAGATAAGCATACGAGATGGGTAGGGTTTGCTTGCGATAGCAGTAATTGAAGAAGGAGAATACGAGGTAGCAATTATAGCAAATACACCAGCGAATCGGGAGCAGTCGAAGTGCAGAGGTGAGGGAGCAAGATTTATCGCGAGAAACAGAAGAGGAATTGAGGGTTAGGGTTAAGAATGCTCTGTCTAAACATGTTAAAATGAAGTTGATTTCCTGACTAATGAGCCGGATACATGTCCAATAAAACCAGTTAGTGTGTAACCCATCATGAACAAATTAGAGCGCGTCATGTGGACAAGCTAGACGGAAAGCCCAAATTAGTTGACGGATATAACACGTGGTGATGGAAAGTAATCAGGGGTGGACCCAATGTAGAGCGTAGTGTGTCAACTGACACACATGCAATCCATACTAAAGCTATAATTTATTTATATGTTATAACAAATCATGTTTAGCTAGGTGGTTTGACACTCATGTGTTGATAAATATGAGTTGAGTTCAAATATGGTTAATGCAATTTGTTTATTTCATTACAAAATATCATCTAATATATGTAAAATAAATTGATTTCAAGGCTAAAGAATGACCGTAATAAAATTTGTATTTCAGTTTGTAAATCACTCTTTACTGTATTTTAAATTTGATTTTAATTTTTTAGTTTTGTTTTAGTCCTTATATATTTTAATTGTATCTTTCTTTCCTTACCTAATATTGTTTATTTTCTCTAATCTTGATTTATTATGCACTCCCACCTTTGCACTTTTTTTTATCTCTAAGAACAACAAACACCCTAAAGTAAATTACTTAATTTATTGGTTAACATTTGCTACTTTTCAACCTAAATTTATTCTTCTAGTTTGTTCATGAATGGTGAATAAAATGTTTTTTACTGTTTTTAAGAATATAATTAAAATTTAATTTACTGTAGACCTTATACTACTAGTATCTATTGTCATTGTGATCACAACTTTAATATAACATTATATAAAAGTTTATTGTTAACTTTAAAAATCTGAATTTATAAGTTTGACACACCTAATTTAAAATTCTGGGTCCGCCACTGAAAGTAATTTATAAAATCTCAACTGTAATTTCACTAGAGAATGTAGTTTTCCTTAAAATATATTCTACATCTATATCTGCATATGAAAGCGTGTTAAAATACAGCTGGTGAGCTGAGGATACTCTTAACGTTTAATTAAGTTATCGATTTGTCTTGAGTTTGAGTTGGTGGAGGACGAAGCAGGGGACCATATGGTCCCGGATTCAAATCCTTCAAACTGAAAAAAGGGCACAACATATAAGAAGAGATAGGTGTTGCTTTATTAGTGGTTTATATTTTAATGGTGGTTCTTTCCTTACCAAATTGGTCTCACTCATTAAACACAAAGAAGAGAGATTACTGAATAATTTTAAAAGCCTGCATCTGGGTTTTCATTAATCTCTTACACTGACACACCTTAAGCCCTATCCAATGACTGGCAGAAACTTTGCTTTACATATAATTTATGTTTTCTCTTTTCTATTGGGAATGGGTTTTAAACTAATGTGAAGAGATGTCTTGAAGTACGGATAGATTCTTTTTGTATAACATTCTAGTTTATAGTTTTAGTATATTGAGACAGATTATTTGTAATTATAATGATCAATATTTTCCAAAAAATATAATTATAAAGAAAAATACTACGAGCTTTCTAAAATGGTTCGAAGATCATATAAGTTAAAAAGAAGAAGAAATATGCATTCTACAAGGAAAGGAAAAAAAATTTAAAAAATTGTGCACATATAGTTTTCTGTTTATTTTAATATGTGTGTGGTTGTTTTTGTCTTAACTATTTTATATGTAATAGTATGATACCGAAGGAGAACTCATGACCCAAGTGAGATTAGGGAATACTTTCTATGTTGTAGATATATCATCAAATATACCTAATATGCTAATACAAGCAAAATAATAAGTATTTCTCGTATAATTGCTTGAAACATCATCATTAAACAATAAGGTTCACATAATTCTATCACTCCTCATTAATCCTTTTACATCAGATGCAAAAATAAGGTTTAAAATTGGGATTTACATACATTAGTATTTCCAAATACGATATCTTTACAAATACGTAGATGAATAGCATTAAATTAGCTTGTACTGTATTTGCTAAAAAATAAGTCAAAGAAAGCATTTATGAAAAAATAAAACAAACGAAAGCTCAAGGTGGAGTAGCCTCCCTTTTTTAATACGACTTGAAACTTCATATAACAACAAAATGATACAAATCAGTCATTTTGGTCTAGAAAGGGACATGCTCCCCTCTCCACAACAAGGTTTTGTAAGGAAAACAAGAACCTACTTACATATGCACTTAACAAATAGATAAAACAGCTGATTAGCATCAACACAAACCAAACTAAGAAACCGACCAGATCACTGTTGATAGAATCCTGCAGTCACTTTGAGCCATTTCAGAGCAAATGAAGAGGCTACCCACTGCTAAAGCAAACTCCAATGCATGTTGACATGTCCTGAATATGGTCAAATTCACCTCAAGGGTGTTACTCGGTATCCTATTGTACACCTGAAATGAGAGTTCTTTCCTTTCTCTATTGATACCCACTAGTACTGAAACTCCATTATTGTTATATATCATACTAGTACTAGTAGTTTCAATCCTCAAAGGAAGAAATATCCACGTATCCTGATAGCACCAAAGATAAAGAATCTTCATGGAAGACACAAGCACAGTATCATAACAAATGCGAAGGCTACCCACCAGACTGGCAAGTTCCCAAGCAATAGAATATGTTATGATACTAGCTAAAAGCACCTTGACCGTGTTAGAACTGAACCAGATTGAAACCAACGAGGGGGTAACTTGTGCAGAAAGAAAAACACTAGCGTCAAGGAACTCTTTCCAAAAAGTCTGGACCATACCACAACTCAGACTTCTAGGACCTAGAGAATCATGAGATTTACTTTCCTTCATCTTGTTGTAAATCCACGCAGGGGTAGCTTGATGATTCATAACTAGACCATCCGTAGGAGAGCCCTTGTTACTCCTATTACTAACACTAATCCAAAAAGAAACTAGAGAGACAAGCTTCCACAAAAGCACAAGATCAGCAACATGCACAAGAACATCAAGATCCTTTGATAGAACTTGAAAGAATGGACTGCAATGTTCGCCCACTATCCACCCAGTAAAAGTAGTATCATGGCCTCTAAATTTCATGTTGACACAGAAAAACACCCAAAACCACCAACACCAATAATCTCTTACGGCCCAAGGAGGTTTCCAACTGAAAAAGAAGTCATCACTCTCCATCTGATTCCTGATGTAGATCAATCAATTTAGCAGCCAAACTCCATAAAGGTCCATCCTTGCAAGTAGAGGCTGAATCTTGATCACTAACACTCCTATCATCACTAACAGATCAAACCACCATGGAACCAGCCCACCAAACTAGAAGGCTAGTTGTAACATAAACACAACAGACAATGACCACTAACAGAATACAACCACCAAAATAGCATAACAGCGGAGGAATGAGACAATGAATCCCACCACCTCTGACCAAATATTCCCCACAACTCAGCACCTGTGCCGCAATCAACCAGCCAACCCGCTAATACCCATAACCAGCCAAGAAATCAAAAGAGCTGAGAAATCCCTGAGTCGGGACAGAACAAAACCTAGCAATTGACGATGAACCCCCAAATAACTACACAACCCAGACAAAGGAGAAAGAGAAAAAAACTGCCTTCATAAACCTTCAAATCAGGGCACAAAAGACCCTAGCCAGCGAAGAGAAATCAAAATACCTGATGTTGAGACCTTATCCAGTGGTGAGAAACCAAAACCCTGAGACTGAGCAGTTGATAGAATGGTAGCTACCACACTCGGTGATAAAGAAGACTGAAGATGACACCGTCACCAAAAACAACAGGTTAGGAGTGGAGAAAACACCCACAACAACCTACTACTAAAACCTATGAGAGTAGAGGCCACCAGGGGCAACCCCCTAATCGTCTTTGGTAGGGAACGATACCTAGGGTTTGATATTTAATTGCCCCCAAAATTTCCTCAAAATGAGAGCGAGCTAATTCTCTTATTGTGAGGACAACAGGTTAGCATTTTGAAAAGACTCTCCTATAGCTATCGCTCCAAATGAAGGTGAAGATTTGCAAGATGAGTAAAAATTAGCTTCAGGCCCATGTATAGCATATACGTAACCAAAAACAAAAGATTTCATGCAATAGTTTTCAAGTCCTATCATAATAGTGGAATATGTATAGCTCCAAGTATACAACAATTAATAATATTTCCACAGCATACAACAATTAATAGAAGTAACGCACGTTGATCATAATCATTTATAGCAATGAAATATACAATCGTAAACACTCAACCAAAAAAGTCTTTAACAGAGGAAACAACTTCTTCTAGATTGAGTATCTTCTTTTAAGATTCATTATATCCATCAACAATCTCCATAGTGTAGATTCTAAACAGGATTTAGGGCCTAGGCATAATAAGTAGTGGATTTAGTGTTTATAAGATCATTTAGAAACTATAACAAAGTGCACCTATAGCAGTTTCATGTCTACAACATGACCATACCAAATAATGTGAATCATTTTTGCATTTACAAAGACAATGTTAAGGAACAGAAATCACTTGGTTCAAATTGTTTCTAATGGGACATTGACAAAAATATCTTC
Organism: Limonium bicolor; assembly: GCA_023374045.1. NCBI lineage: Eukaryota > Viridiplantae > Streptophyta > Magnoliopsida > Caryophyllales > Plumbaginaceae > Limonium > Limonium bicolor. The sequence continues at coordinate 162,189,487 of CM041780.1, forward strand.
CCAATATCATGTGACCAGCTTGAAAGTAGTTTATGTTATTTAGAATTGTCAAAGGAAAACCTTATTAGACATTAGCACGAAATAGCTTCTTGCTCTATGTATAGATTCTAGTTCTATTTTGTTATTTTTACTTAAATCATTGTGTTTTTATAACTTCCAGCTAACTCAGAAAGAAAGCATTTAAAGACTAATTTGTTCCACTCTTCAAGATATAAAAATGCTTAATGATCTGTCTAAATTGATCTTATAGATGTTACAACATATGTTGGTCCAGACCCTTCAATGACCATAATGCCTTTTTCAGCAACTTGCTCCATAGCATGCAAAGAAAACAAAGCAAGAGATCAAGGGCTTTTTTAGGAGCATGGGATCCTTCTTATTAGAGGTTGCTAACAGCTGGCTTTAAAAACAAAAGTTAGGATTGTACTATCCTCAATAGATCAAAGCTTGTCTCTAGAAACAATTTTATCTATTAAACGAAAGTGATAGACTCTAAGAGCATAAGCCAAGCCTAGCCCATCTTAATGAGTGCTAGTTTGAGGAAGTAATTTTACACATTCTTTCTGGAAAGCCTGCTAAATACTCCAATCCAAAAAAAGCCTTTGACTTACTCTAGTACCTTAAAAGGATTTACAATTAGTCAAGAATATTTTTTGTGAAAACCTCTCATGTATATTAATTAAGGAAGTGCAAACCTATAAACAACTAAACCGGCTATGCCTAATAGTACTAAGCACTTAAGAGATCTGATCGAACAAGTTATATGCAACTAATATGGAGAGGCACATGTAGATAACATGAGGGAGAGTGAACGAGAGAAAGAGCAAGAGAAGGAGAAGAGTCATAAGGAAAAGAGGTTGAGATATGGGTTGTGGAGGTCGAAGAGTAAGCGAGAGTGACGGGACAGTCATAGGAAGAGTTGAAGCGGCACTATCACATGGTGTTCGAGGTGTCCTGGTAAGAGAATCAGGGGGAAGTCATGGTGAACCATTTGTCGCAATGACTACTTATCGCCTTCACCAAGCATTCCTCTGCATAGGAGCTCAAGAAGCAAGAAGGATGCAGGGGCTAAAGAAGATGTTCCACCCAGTCCTAAGGTGAATCCCAACCAGAATGCGCCCTCGACTTTGTTTATCGACAACGAGTGTCGGGAAGCTACTAAGGAGGATGTGGGTAAGTTGTTGACCAACCTTGATGGAGTTAAGGAGTTCGTCATCTCCCGCAAGTACCGCGCCAACAACTAGTGGGATTTTGTATTGGTGGATTTCCATGAGATGGTTCAAGTCGACACAGCTGCAAGAAGCATCAATACCCTTAGAAGCTCAAAAAAGAGGTGAATAGTGTCGATAATGAACAGGGGCTAGCAAAGGTTGGCCACGACAAACCGATAACCGGCGGTTCTCATGGTATAGGCAAGATCACAGATGCTTCCGTCGATGTTCCCTCGCCCTGTGGTGATAAGCTTTCTCTTATTCGAATTGGTGATGTTGAAATCCGTCTGGACTTAGGCGGTCTAGAGGTCTAGGTAGAGCAAGAAGAGGGAAGGTTGGAGGATGGAAACTGGTGCCCGGCGGTTCAAATCCATGTCCGTCGAAGCGGTGGCTCCTATTGTGGTGGTTGCGATTGAAAGAATGGGAAGCAAGGTGGGGAGACGGCGAAAGTGAGTCCCCAGGAGCCTGGTGCTAGTTAGTACTGGTTGTGTTCGTGGTGGGAGCAGAACCATAGTTCCCCAGAGTTGTCAATATGGGTCTGGTGTTGCGGAGCAGGGTACGGTGACGGGTGTAGTAGCGGGTGAGACTCATAACCCGGTTATTATTCGCACGCCAGCTATGAGGACGGGTGGTGTTCCTGATCCATTAATCAAAGAGATCCTAATCCATGACCAGGAGGGGGAAATGGTTCAGGGTGGAAAGCAGGTTTGAGGAAGGTTTCGAAGAGGGAGGAACAAACTCGAAAGATGTGATAGGACGTAGTAGCCCGCAGGAGCCGGTGATTGAGCAGTCTTAGACCGTGGTAGTCAAGGAAGATGATGTCGGGGAGGATCTTAGAAGCTTATTTGATGAGGCAAATTACCCCATGGCTTCGAACCGATAGGATTTAAGGATGATAAGGAGTTAGATCCCGAGGAAGCTTACATTCAAGAAGAAGCAAGACAGACACTTTTGGCTGCTAAACAACTTGGATGTTCCGTGCGTGATGAAAACGTGCACATAGGAACCTCGAAAAGATCATTCGGGATACTAGCAAGAGGTCAGACCAGGATAACCAGGCTGACAAGGAAGGAACCAAAGCTAGTACCACTTCGCTAAAGACAAGTAAAGTGAAGGAAAGAAGGAACAACATTTAAAGAAAGCCCCTTTGGGTTTTGGTAGCTTGTCTCGTGTTAGCAAACTTTCGTGTAAAGGTAAGAGTGTAGGAAGATCAAACAGATGAGGGAAGCTATTATAAGTGTTGAACATGTAAGGTAATCTCTCTGGATGAGTCTAAAGGTAGGAAAGTAGCACTTTGGTAAGTCACAGCTTGTGTTGTTCTTTCCACTTTGGTGGTGTACTTGGCTTGTGCCTCTAATTAAAAAAATACACTAAGCACTTAAGAGATCTGACCATCCATAGTAAATATCGGTTTTGAAGAAAAAACAACCTAGAGCTCCAATTTGAAAACCTATGATACCAACTTCATCATCTAAGGATAATGTAATACAAGGAGAAATCCAAAGGACATTCAAGTACATCCCTTACATATGCAACCCGTGCCATTAAACAGATCGTTTTCAACACAATCGATTGAACATCTACTTTATCAATCCTTATAGGATTACAGCCTATCCTCCACCTCCAAATGTTCCCCCATCTTCCTCTGCAGGAGGAAAACAAAACCATCTTCCCGACTCTTCATGCTCTCAAACTCAAACAGCTTCGTTTACATTCCGGGCTGCTCCAATGTCGGCATCGTACTCCAAACCGTCATCACCTTCTCAATTGTTTTTGTGCAGTTCAGCATCGACAACAATCGTCTTCTACTTATTTCCACAACCAGGCCTCCGCCTAAGTCCTCAATCATCTCCCCACACTGCCGATCATCCACAACCATGAGCTCCAGATTCAACCAAATCGATATAGCTGGTCAGGCAAAATAGGAGTCAAAGAAAGGTCACCACATGGCTAAAACTCCATGCAAGCGATGGGTATCCTTTTTGGCAACCTCAAATTTCTTTGCACCGACATGCATACTCCCATGGATTCTTCTATTACCGGTGGTAGCTTCAAATTCGATGAGTAGGAAAGAAAGAGGAGAGAGGAGAGAGTACTACTATCCCCTAATTAATCAGAGGAATTAGAATATAGATATTGGTCATAGGCATTCAAACAATTCATTATTCCTACAAAGACCTGCAAACCAATCCTTACTCCTACGGCAACCAGCGTCTCTCTCAAAGGAAAAACAAACGCGAATTCGAGCCTGTAAGGTGGCACCTATTTTGTGCTTTTGTGTTTTATACTTTTGTAAATTTTTAAAATGTTATAATTTATTAGATATAAGTCCAAATAACATAAATGTTAAACCATTGTTCATCACAATTCGAGCTCTTCAAAATAAGACCCAACATGAGTATGTTTTGATAAATTTTTTATTTCTTATTTTTTGAATGTACATATGTTTTAAGATTCATTGTGAATCTTAAGTTTATGAAAAGTGAATCAAATATTGTTAAAAAGTGAATCAAAGGTTGTTAAAAAGTGAATCAGAGAGTTGCTTAAAAGTGGATAAGATGTTTAAAAAAAGTGAATCTCATAAAGAGAGACTGTTTAACTAAAGTGATTCTGATTGTTTGACTAGTGTGAATTAGAGGTTTTAGAAAAGTGAATCAAAGGTTGTTAAAAAGTGAATCACAAGTTGTTACAAAGTAAATCAGAGTAATAAGAAAAGTGAATCTCGTAAGCATAGATTGTTTAACTAAAGTGATTAAGAGGTTTAAGAAATATGAATCAGAGGTTTTTATAAAGTGAATCATGGGTATAAGAAAAGTGAATCAGAGGTTTAAGAAAAGTGAATCAAAGGTTTTTTAAAGGTGAATCAAAGGTTTAAGAAAAGTGAATATTTTGTTTAATACTAGTAAAAGTTAATCCTACTACACACTTATGCGAGAACAGTATGAACCTTTTATTTATTGATAGTGAATTATTAGTTTTTAAAAAAGTGAATCTTATGTTTAAGAAAAGCAAACATTTCATATAAAACAATGTGAATCCTTTGTGTTTTTTAAAAGTGAACCTTAACCGTGCACTACAAACCCTAAAAATGCCTTCGACGTTTTTAGCATGCCTAGGGTGGTTTTTAGGGTGTCTGGGGGTAGGATAATCTTTTTGGCATTGATTCTACACTTTATATTGTTATTACAGACTCGACAGGTTTTTAGGGTTTGTGGTTTAGGGTTTGGGGTCGTTAGACCCTGCACTACAAACCCTAAAAATGCCTTTGACGTTTTTAGCATTCATAGCGTAGTTTTTAGGGTGTTTGGGGGTAGGGTTATCTTTTTTGTATTGGTTATACATTTTATATCATCGTTACATACTCGACAGGTTTTTAGGGTTTGAGGTTTAGGGTTTAGAGTCTAATGACCCTAAACTCTGCACTACAAACCCTAAAAATGCCTTCGATGTTTTTAGCTTTCCTAGGGTGGTTTTTAGGGTGTTCGGGGGGTAGGGTAATCTTTTTGGTATTAGTTCTACACTTTATATTGTCATTACTGACTCGACAGGTGTTTAGAGTTTGTGGTTTAGGGTTTACTACAAACCAGAAAAATATCTTCGATGTTTTTAACTTTCCTAGGGTGGTTTTTAGAGTGTTTGGGGTAAGATTCATTTTGTTAATGAATAAGATTCACTTTAAAAATACCTAATATATACTCATTCTAAATATATAAAATTTTAAGTTCACCAAAACATATCCATGATGCATCTTGTTTTGAAGAGCACAAAAATGATGAACAATTATATAATTTTTTTTGTACTTTTATTTTGTAAGTTTTCATTTTGAAAAAAGTATAATTTCTCTCTTTAATAACAAAAACAATTAACTGTTTTTTTCTTCTGTTTTCTTTTTTAATTTTTTCCTCCATTCTCTTGTTGACACATGACACTCTCCATCTTCTAATATGGCTCCACCACCAGGTTCTCCATTCTGAAAACAAAAGAGAACCAAAGCATTTCCTAAGCATCTTTTGTGATTGTGTAACAATCATTAGAAACCATATACTAAATATTTAAAAAAAAATAGTAGAAATTAAACTTCATCCTCGTCTCTAAATCAGTGATGTAATTATTTTACTTTTAATGTATTTGACAGTTCGATAATCACTTCCTCATCAGTTACATTTTCAATGTCCAGTCAAAGGTGTGGAATTTTAAGCCAAAATTTTCATGAGATAGGTCCTCCACTATTATATTGCGAGATAGTAGAATCTCATTAACATTAATTAAGAGAACTAGAAAAAAAAAAAGTAACCCCCCTTTATTCCAATATGAGTTTATTTAAACAACCCCCGATACCCTTTCTCTTTAATCACACTGAAGAATAGAAATTAAACAAAATGAAACTCAAGAGGACTATTAACACTAATGCCTAACATAAATACAAAGTAAAGAAAACAGATGCATGGGCTGATATACAAAAAGGAAAAAAACCTAGCAGACACGTTGAAAATCACTCTTGGTCCATTCGTCTTGCAACAACTTTGCTCCTTGCTATATGGTGAAAACCACAATGATCTTGTCCGATTCTTAGTGAAATCAAGCTTAACAAAGCTGTAACTAATCTGAGTTAAGTGGGTGAAATTTGTAACTTATGGTGTTATCTCATTCATTCACTGACATTAAATATCACATTTAAATTGCACATTTAAGGACATGCGGTTTATTGCTGTAACCCACAACTTTTTAGAAGACTCCAAAGATCATCGATCACTATATATATTCATCCAAACTTCTCCTCTTCAAGATTTATTTAGAGAGTTCATATGTGAAAGAGAAAGATATTAAAGAGCTTTGTAGTCAAATTTATGGTTATCTTTCTTGTGAGATTTGGGTGTCTATATTGTCATCATCAGTCAACATAACAAAGCTTTAGCAAGTACAAACATGATGTTCTACAAAGTGACAAAAAAGAAGCTTCCCTGAATAATGTAATAGTTTTTATAGTTTGACATGTTATATTATCTCACTTATGCATCTCACAGATGAACCACTGCAAACACTTTATGCTTCAGGTATACATACATTATCGTAACTATAAAAAAGGAAAATGTATTCATACCTAAATCATAAAGTGTCTACAGTGATCATCTGTGAGGTGCATGGATGAGCTAATAACCTGTCCAAGGTCACAATCAATCAACTTGTATAAGGTAAGCTTCTGTAACTTGAACTATCATGTGGGAACAGACAGCTTCTAAGGTTGATCACATTTCGATGATTAAGATGTCTTATTATCAGTTGTTTGGTAAATGAGAATGAGAATAAAAACATTGAAATAATCAGTGGGCAAAAAAATAAGTATTCTATACCCTAGCTTGGGTAAGACAAACTAAACTTTCAGATTTATAGTTTCATCATTATTTATATTTTACTATGTGATATAAATACTCCAAAATTTTTATGAAAAATAAAAAAAATTATGTTACAAAACTTGTTTAATATCATTATCACATATTAAATTTGTAATAGCTAATAAAAACATTACTACTTAAATGCATTCTTATTTTGAAAATATTAAAGAATATTTTTGATATGAAAATATTGTTCTTTAGAAATATGTCATTTTTAGTATTAAATATAACTAATTTAGAATCTTTTTTGTTATTTCACTATATAAATTCAATATTAATTTATTACATACGCGAATTAGACTCTAGCGTTGGTGACACCTTCTTTGGTGGCACCATTTTTTTCCTTTTTCGACTTTTGTCTTTTTGTAAAATTTTAAAATATTGTAGTTTATTAAATATAAGTCCAAATAGCATAAATTTTATATCATTATTCATCATAATTCGAGCTCTTCGAAATAAGACCAACATGAATATGTTTTAATATTCAGCTTTTTCTGTAGTGTTAGTCATCAAAGATTTGAGTGGGGTAGGGTCATCTTGTTTTTATTGTGTGGTGGTTTAATAGTCGAACCACATTAGCCTTCATTGTCGGTGTTAGCTTCATAAGTGAATCTTAAGTTTAAGAAAGTGAATCAAAGGTTGTTATAAAAGTGAATCAAAGGTTTTCTTAAGAAGTAAATCAAAGGTTTAAGAAAAGAACTTCGTAAATAGAGATTGTTTAACTAAAGTGAATAAGAGGATTAAGAAAGTGAATCAAAGGTTGTTAAAATTGAACCTAAACCCTGCACTACAAACCCTAAAACTTCCTTCGACGTTTTTAGATTTCATAGGGTGGTTTTTAGGGTGTGTGATATAGGGTAATCTTTTGTAAAGTTGTTCGATATTTTATAATGTTGTTACTGACTGGACTGTTTTTTAGGGTTTGTGGTTTAGAGTTAGACCCTTAACCCTACACTACAAATGCTAAAAATGCTTCTACGATTTTAGCTTTCCTAGTGTGGTTTTTAGGTTGGGTGGTGTAGGGTAATCTTTTTCTAAAATTGTTCTATATTGACTCGAAGTTTTTTAGGGTTTGTGGTTCAGGATTTATTGAAAAATGAATATTTCGTTCAAAAAGTGAATCACGTGTTTAGGTAAAGTGAATATTTTATTTAAGAAAAGTGAATCTTATGTTTAAGAAAAATGAATCTTATCACAAACTTATGCGAGAATAATATAAACCTTTCAATTATTTAAAAGTGAATATTTCGTTGAAAAAAGTTAATCAAATGTTCAAGAAAAATGAATCTTATATCTAATAAAAGTTAACTTTCACCTTAAATAATGTGAATCCTTTGTTTTTAATTTTCATTTTAAGAAAAGTAAAAAATCTTAAATAAGATTCATTTAATGAATAAGGTTCATTTTATTATTAAAGAAGATTCATTTTATTAATGAATAAGATTCACTTTAAAAATATGTAATATATACCCATTCTAAAAACATAAAATTTTAAGTTTACCATAATATATTCATGATATATCTTGTTTTAAAGAGCACGAATTATGATAAATAATGATATATATTTTTTTATTTTTACACTTATATTTTGTAAGTTATAGCACTTAAAAAAATTGTTTCTCCCCTAATAACAAAGGCCACATTCTGCTCCAACTCATGCACACGTAGATGTTTTTCCTCTTTTTTTTTTATTTTCTCTTTTTCTTTTTTTTTATTTTAATGACCCAATAACATTATGAAATATGGCACTGAAGACATGCAAGAAGACTAGCTCCATCTTCTCCTAACTGATTACATGTACATATCTTACAACGCAAAATCGATTACACGCAGGTTTGTACAATGTTATGTACGGTCTGCTTATGTGACAGTCCAATCAATATGTTGACTGGATTGCTTATGTGGCATATGAGTGAGAAGAAAATTTATATTAACTTTAAATGGTTATAACTTTTAATATATAAGTCCAAAATGAAAAAAAAAATTATATCATTGTTCACCTAAATTCGAGCTCTTCAAAACAAACCAACCATGAATATGTTCTGACAACATTGAAAAAAAATATTTTTAACATGTTATGATGATACACTAAAATGATAATATGATTCATTAATTTTGATATTGTGATTCATTAAAATTGATATTATGATTTACTAACTAATAAGTGGTGAATTAGATAACACACTTTGGAACCGATAAAATATTATTATTATTTTGTAGTGTATTATTATTGTATGGTGTATTTTAAACCTTATATGGTGAATCATGTATTTTCCGTACATACCAATTTTGCTTTGTGTTGTATTATTGTTTAATTTTTTTTATTTTTATATGTTTACGTTGATATACTAAAATGATGATATGATTCATTAACTTTGATATTATGTCATTAAAATTTGATATTATGATTCATTAACTAATAAGTGGTGAGTTAGATAACAAACTTTGGAACCGATAAAAAATCATTCTTCTTTTGTAGTGTATTATTATATTATTATTGTATGGTGCAATTTAAATCTTGAATCATGTATTTTTCATACATACCAAATATTGTTTTGTATTGCATTATTGTTTAAATTTTTTTATTTTTATATGTTTACAATGATACACTAAAATGAAGATATGATTCATTAATTTTGATATTATAATTCATTAAAACAGATATTATGATTCATTAACTAACAAGTAGTGAATTAAATAACAAACTTTGAAACTAATAATGGATATTATTGTAATGTATTATTATTATTATTATTATTATTATTATTATTATTGTTGTTTTGTGGTGTATTATTATTATTTATATGATGTATTTTTAGTCTTATATAGTGAATCATATATTTTTTTAACATACCGATTTCAAAACAGATAATGAATCATTATTGTTTAGTAGTGTATTATTATTTTTGTATGGTGTATTTTAAATTGTATATGGTGAATCAAGTATGGTTTTTATGTATAGATATATACATATAAAAAATATAAAATTTTAAAGTTGTCAAAACATATCCATTAATGGTTTTGTTTTAAAGAGCTTGAATTTAGATACACAATGATATAATTTTTTATTATTTTGGACTTATATTTCAAAAGTTACAATCAATTGAAGTTAATATAGTAAAAAGACAGCCCAGTCAATAAAACAATCCAGTCAGCAGCTGACTAGACTGCCAAGTACACCCACGCGGGCATGCATCTACAGTCTGATCATACAAATAATAGCACGTCTATAAACCTTGAGCTAAATGAGTAACTGAAATGTGGTCCAAAACAGTATTCACACATGCAGCTCTTTAGATAGCATGCCTATTTCCAATAACCACAGTCAACGGCCTGAAGTGACACGTGACCAAGTAATAATTCTTAGACATGGTGTTTGCACAATACGAGAATACATACCAATCTATAATTTGGCTTTGTCTAATAACAGCAACAGCGAAGATCCACGGTCATAACCTTCTTTGTTAATGACTCTATATCAAATATGGCGCTTTTTGATAACATTAATGAGAGCCATAATCTCCGTAGAGGTTATATAGCCTAACAATAGGTGTTTTTTTTTTTTTTTTGAAACCGCCTAACAATAGGTGTTGGAGTTCGAGATGTGTGGAAGGAGAGTAGCAGTCTCGAAACATATTTTTCCGCTTGTCCTGAAACTTATATATTACCAATATCGTAGTTCAGTTGGAAAGGATGGTTGGACAAAATAACTTCCTCGCTATCTGCAGCTTAACATTCACATATTGAATCCAGATCTTTATTAGTTGCTTATACCAGAGGTCAGTTTCCATACCAGATTTACGGTAACAAAGAAATTATGGTCAAAACAGAGCCACCACTATCTCTTCTTGCTTCTGGAGAGCAAATAACTTAATTTTGTCCTCCTTCAACTTGTGAACTGCTTTTACTGCAGTACTCTCTGTGATAGCTTCAGTAAAGTACCAAGATAACGAATTCCACCAGCACCATCACATGGTAGTATTCTTATATCCTCACTAATATCCAAATAGATGGTGTTTTACAAATAACTCTGGACCCGAGACTTCAATTCAAGAGCAACATCCTCAGAACCAGAAACAGCGAAAAATATCTCATCCACGTACAACTTCAAGTTTTTCATAAATGAGCTTATTGTCCCAACTACTGCACATTGTTCAACATAAATCTATACATTATCCTATACATAATCCAGACAAAAGATATTCTAATTTAAACATACTTCTGTCATGAAGGATCTAATCCTCTAAGGTCTAAGCCATTAAAGGCAATTTTGCCGCCATATATTAAGGAAAGAAAAAAACTGACTTACTCCCTTTATGGCTTTATCAAGTCTCCTAACACCGCTTTGTTCAACGAATCCGATGATCCCCATTTTTGGCAGGAAAGACCAATAGAATCAACGCATACAAAGCTAGATAGAAGGATGAATCTATTTTAATCCAAAGAGGCACCGATATATAAACCGTCTCAAGGGTCATCTATATGTACAAACTGTTTAGCAATATGATGCTTCACTCCCTACTGTTCTATTGACAATGAATAAAAAGAAAGAAAAAAAAAGAAAAAGGAAAGTGATTTTATACATTCAAGCTTGAGAAATAGGTTATATGAAGGCCTTGATGTAACTACTTACAGAGAATGTATGTACTTTGCTCTCTGGATGGCTTCCTTGATTCTCCTTGCTGGTTCTTCATACAAAATCGCTGGATTGTCAAACTCGGATGCCATGCTTGGTTGTCCAAGGAAGGCTCTGAATGAGTCGGCTACCGAAAAAGAAAGAGAATCAAGATTGTACCCTCCTTCCAAGAAGAAAACACACCGACCCCCACAAAGGTCCTTTGCAAGCTGTTGGACGTTAGATGCGAGCATGTAGTATGTCCCCGTCGTGAACTGAAAACTAGCAAGCGGATCCAGGACATGCCCGTCATAGCTGAAAAGGAGCAGTTCTCATTCTGAGACATAATGTAACTAAGATTACAGCTAAGATACTGAAGTTTTTTTCCCTTATATTCAAGAAGATATCAATTAACCTAATGTTACAAACACAAAGGTTTCATATTTGGAGACATGGCCGTGTGTGAATGGGTCAGAGGATCCATTTACCATCTCATGGGTTAACAGCCTAGCAAAATGTTAAACTAAGAAATATAAAAGAGGCAAGACTTAAATCAAGCTCATGGTTACAGGGTCAAAAATATTAGCAAAAAAGCAGGCTCACGGTTTCCCGGTAACTTAATGGATCCACAGCCAAGTAGTCCTTCCCCTCCCATAAAATAACATATACTAAACCATCCATGTTCCATAAGCTACCTCCTCAAAGAACAAACTAAATTCAGAAGGCCGCCAGCATGTATAATTGTGAAAACCATCCATCATAGCCTTCTAATTTAAACTTGTGGGGGTCAGGCATAGCAATCGGCACATTTTTTGTGTACTAAATTACCTTGGGTTCAGGGGCGGAGCCAGAAATAGAAATTGAGGGGGACAAACACAGAATTATAAAAAATTAGGGGGTCTTTTATTAAATTTTTTAAAAAAATAATTTACACTATAATTTTGTGTAATTTAACAAAGTTAGGGGGTGTTTTGCTCCCTCCAGACTACCCCTGCCTCCGCCACTGCTTGGGTTGTCAGCACATTTATGACCCCCTTTTACGCAATTATCCTAAATCATTAAATTCATATCAGAAACGTTTATGATACGATTCGCCTCATGTGTGGTGCACTAAATTAAATAGAGTCCGTCTCTAACAAAGACGGCCACTTCTATAAACGGTAGACCTTAGAGAAGTTATCATGAGGGATGTTTATTTTCTATTATGAAAAGTATGATAATAGAAACTCACCCTGCTGAAGCAAGAATGATATCTGGCTTGAACCTTTGAGCGCATGGCACAATGATCTCATCAAATACAGTCCTCATAGCTGTGTCACCTGAACCCCCAGGTAATGGCAGGTTTAACGTAGTACCCTCACCCTGCCCACTTCCCACCTCTTCTATCTTTCCTGTACCTGGGTAGCTTCCAGCCTGAATAATTACACAAGCCAAGGTTAATGGTATACAAAAATTTAGCACTGAGTACTGACAAGAAGTACCTTGTCTATCATAACATCATACTCCCTCCGTCTGTTTATGGCACGTACTTCAATATTAAACATATAAGTAATAATTTTATAAACTAATTTTGTAACTATAGTTTATCATGTAAAGAATCATATGCAAAACTTAAAATTTCAAAATTATTTCTTATATGTTAAAATTGAAGTCAAACGACATGTCCAAATAGAAACAGGACGGTCAATTCAACGGATACATCATATGAATGTTTGTCAGAGAAAAAGAATGTGAAGAAGAAGGTATTCTTCTATGCATGAATATGCACCATGCAGAAATGAAATTCAGAGTACATAAAACCATATACCTAATTACCTGGTGAGTTGATAAAAAGAATATATCCGGGTCCTCATAGAATGCATCATTTGTCCCATTCCCATGGTGAACATCGAAGTCAATGATGAACACCCGCTTCAATCCATGTACTTGCTGAGCATACCGAGCAGCAATTGCAATGTTGCCAAAAACACAGAAACCCATAGGTCCCTTTGGAACAGCGTGATGTCCTGGAGGTCTTATAAGAGCAAAACCGACTGGTGGGTTCAAACTGCATTTGGATGCAGCTACCTGGTAAATTATGGATTGGAAAGGAAAAATATATATTAATCAATTTCAAGCCTAAGCAAAGCTGAACTGTGCTAATAGATGATGAATCGGAGGAGGACTTGAATGAGAATAGGCATGGGAAAATTAACAAGTAGGAATAGATCAGGCTAAGAGATTACCACTGAATCAACAACAGAGAGACCAGCTCCGGCTGCTATCAGTGAATCATGAAACGTCTGCAGCAATAGGACCATACCAGTATCATTAATGAGATCAATCTTTGTAGTTTCTAAAATACTGAAAGGAACAAAAATCACTTGGCTAAAAAATTGCTTCTATTTTGGAAACTGCAAATATCTCTTCCTAATATTATATGTCCAGCTTGAAAGTAGATTTTTAAAACTGCAAATCTTGCAAGGAAAGCCAGTAGACACCATGACCAAATTGCCTCTTCATTTATATAGATCCCAGTCTATTTCTTCTTCTTTTTCAAAAAATTGTGTTCATAACTTTCAGCAAACTGAATTAGAAAGCTAGTAGAGATGGTTTTTTGGTTTCTTTGAGATATTAAAGTACATGATGAACCTACTAAATTGATCTTACAGACGTTGTAGCATATGTTGGTCCAGACCCTTCAATGAACATAATGCCTTTTTCAGCAGCTTGCTCCATAGCCTGCAGAGGAGAAGACACGAAGCAAGAGATCAAGGTTTGTTACAGAGCATCATCCTTCAGAGCACCCATAATAAAGGGTTCTCCGTGGGTTCTTACAAAATGAAATGAAGGAAATGATGGAGCGGAACAGAAAAAGGAAGAAGAGAAAGACATAAGTTCTCTGAGAATAACCCAGTTCCCAGAGTTTTTTACTACAAAGGAGATAGGGTAATAATATTAAAGAAGAACCACTCCTTGGTTCTTTGATGAAGATGGCCTTAGAAACAAAAGTTACGGTTGCACTACCCTCAACAGATCTCTGCTAGTCTCTAGAGGCACTCTGACAGATAACCCTATGGGTGATTGACTACCCATGCAGTCCCGAATTGAACAGTGCCAGTTTGTGGAAGCACTTTAGCATATTCTTTATGGAATGCCCACTAAAGTTCAATCCCTTGATATATTCTAGTACCTAAACAATTAGTCAAAGGAGTAAAAATTAGATACCGGTTGTGGTCATTCAAACACTCATTGTTGCGAACAACCTGCAAACCTCTACTGCTATGATGCCCACTGTCTCAACCAAGAGATAAGTTTAAAAAACCAAAAAACCCAACCTTCCAGAAAAGAAATATGAATAAACAAAAAGATAAAATAACATAGAGAAGGATAGAGCATTCCGAAGCATCTTCTGTCATTGTATACCAATTATTAAAAACAAAACTCCAACCTCATCTCATTAATCAATGATGTAACTTTTACTTTTAATTTATTTGACATTTCAATATGCTAACCACTTCCACGTTAGTTACATCTTCATTGTCCTGCAAAGTTATGAATGTTTTAGCCACAATTTTCTTGTGTTAAGTAAGCTACATACCAGGTTTTCCTCTGTTAGAGAAAATCAATGCAACTCTTTAACTTTGAATCTTAAGAGAAACAGTAATAAGATAACTAAAACACAAAGATAAAGTGAAAAGCTACCTTCTCAAGGCCTGATACATATGCTAGTGAATGAACACTGGTTATATCTTCAACCGTCGCAGCTCTGCAATCCTTAAGCTCTAAGATCTCCGAACCAAAATACTGATATTGGAACAGAATTCATAATTAAAAAGGAAGAAGAATACTCATAAAATAACCAAAGCATTCGGTGTGCATCAACTTATCCCAATTAGCAATAAAAAGTTTAAACAAAAAATATCAGACTGAATAAGAACAAACTGGAGAGCATTGCCAATGCAGAGGAAGAACCCTAGCATTCTATCTGCCTTCCTATCCTTCCCCTGCTTTCTCTCCTCTTTTTATTAAAGCAAAGTCAATAACTGAATACAATTCTAAGAACAATCAAAAGAATCCTGCTAAACATCTTGCTTATTTAATCATTGAAACAAATTAATTTACAGACTTCCAAAGGTTTCAATAATTCGACATAAACAAATATTTATAAATCCAAGACAGATCAAGTCCCAGCTTGGTCAATAGGGTTTATCAACTCATTGTTCTAACTGGATCTATAGATACAATGTAGTTGAGCGCCTAACATGCTAATCCTTTGATCAAGGATGTTCAAAAAGATATCCCTACTAGAGACACTACAATAAATCATACAAGAATTACAAATATAGCTAGTGATTCATATTGCAAAAGAAACATGGGATATTTTTCATAAACTTAGATAGGATTGAAAATTGATTAATAATAGAGTGAGATGATGGATATCCTAAATAATAGTATTCCTGGAAATACATTAAAAAATGGGGAGAGATGCTGGAAGTCCTATCCTAAATACGAATTATGATTCAAGCTGTAGAATTATACCTCAGGAGTAATCTTCATCTTTTCTAGAGCGCTTACAATAGCAGGAACTCTTTTATTAGATTCAGGATGTGCTTCCTGTATAATCATCAGCAGAAATTAGGCTTTACAAACCTCATCTAAGTGCAAGAAGTTTAAGTAAGGAGTGGGAAAATATAGTCATCAATTTGTCTCAAATTTGATATCTAACTTCAATGCATCAAAACAATAATATGATACAAATAGAAAGGGACTGGAGTTATGCTCATTCCTTCTCCTCCTATAAGTATACGACAAATAAAACCAAGATAAGATCACATCTCAACTGTTGAGACCCTTTCGTCACATGGGAAAATAAAATTCAACAATCAACTCAATTATATTAAACAGTGGAACTTCAATTCAGTATAAATACAAAAGAAACAGATGAATTAATATACAAAATGAACAAACAAAAAGATACCTGGTTATGACCTGAAGCAGCAGCCACACTATATATCACTCTTGCTTCATCTAGCAACAACTTCGTCTCCTCGCTATATGGTGAGAAACCACTACATCTTGTTTGATTCTTCTTTAAACAGAGATTTTTTACAGGCCTCATAGAAAACTCAAGCTTAGCAAAGCTTTTGCAAGCATACAGATGATGTTTAACCAGTCTCACCATGCTTCCTATGTGTAGACACAACAACCAAACTTTCAGCAAGGTGTGATACAACCAAAAATAACAACTAAGAGAAAGCAATGATCGTGAGGAAGACACCGGCAAATTTGGTTCAACCAGACAAATAGCTGAAGTTTGAAGCTTAACACATTCCTCACACGTGACACAGGACCTTATTCACCGGTTATGACAACTGAGACAAGCATTCAGCACCTTGTCCCACCTCAATTGAAAGTAAGGTGAATTCATGATAGGCATTTCAGGACTGTGCTCTTGTTAAATGCATTAACATGATGTTTCTTTGTGTCTATTGCAGGTAATAAGGTTTTGGCCTCAAGCACAAATGTTCCTTTCATAGAGGATGAAACAAGAGTTCATGGCTGTGTAGATAAAATACAAAGAACTCCTCCAGCCAGAGGGTAGAGAAAATGTTAGCGAGTATTTCCCTCAAAATGTAGCTCTTTTAGTTTAATTATCTTGAACATTATTGTAAGGCTTCCTACAATCTAAGAGGTTTTCCTAGACCAACCGGGTGTCCTGACTCCTGAGAGGAAGGGAGCATAAAGAGGCAATTATGCAAAACCAAGTGCATATGACACTTTGATTAATTATCTTTAAAAAGAGTTGACTGAGGTCCCAGATAGGTTCACATCTATCGAATTACCGACAGATGTAGATCAATATGGAGCTTTTCCAATCACACCTTGATCGTAAGTTGCCTATATTCAACTAACGAAATATGTGTACTTATCAACCCTAAGGCTTTCAACGGAAGCAACGATCCGCAGGTTTGAACAAACTGAGTAGCACGCAGTTCTTTAGCAAGCAGGCATATTCAGAGGCAAATAATTTTAGCTTTAATCAACTACTTAGCCAGCTGTATTAAATCCAACAATAAAGATGCAAAAAGGTTCTACTTCTACGCTGTTTCAATGACGCGTCTAGAGTTGGGAAAGAAAGTAGGCCAAAAACGATTAACAAAATAGGACCTGGGCGATACACTCGAACAAAATAGTGGGAGAAAAATCGGAATCCACATTAAAAACTTGCGCTAGAAATGTGATCATCAAGTTAATGTACAGAATACCAAACTCCATTAGGCAAGTATGAAGCGAAAGAGTCAAATTGACATGCACCATCAGCTCAGCGATCAACGACACAAGTCACTGCGTCGTAAATATTTGAGAAATGAACAGAATACCACGATTTGAAATGGAAGGAATATGGTGAGTCTGGGAAAGATAGCTAACCAGAAGAGAGAGGGCGACGAATGAGTGGAAGCTCCATTAGGAGCCACAGAAGTCTATCTCTAAGCTTCCCCTTTCCCGATAGTCCCGAACACCGCGATAGCAAAGCGCAGCGAAAGTCAAACTTGTAAGAAATTTTTATACTCCCTCCTGAATTGACCGTCCTGTTTGCTTTATGGCACGTTTTACTTCAATATAAACATTAAGATAAATAATTTATAAAACTAAATTTGTAACTATGTTTATCATATAAGGAATCATATGCAAATTTAAATTTTCAAATTAATTTATCTTATATGTTAAAAATTGAAGTCAAACGCATGTCCAAATAGTAACAGGACGGTCAATTCAGGACGGAGGGAGTATTCGAATTGAAAGTGTTACTTATATTTTTCAAAAAAAAAAAAAAGTCTTAGGTCGGTTGGCAGGAACATTAAACCACCTTTATAGTGTGGGTATTGGGCAAACATTATGGGGGCGTTCTCCCGCAAAAATTGTGGCCTAGGATAATCTTCACTTTTGTCTGTCATGTGTCATTATTGGCTAAAATCTAACCCAATATATAGTGTCAATTACATAAGTTAACTAGAGATAGATTAAAGGAAAAGTGTAAACCTTTTGGTTGTTTTCAACCGTGACCAGCGAACAATATGTTCGTTCGCTCCGCGAGTAATCGCGGAAAACTAGCTTTTGTTTGATCTCACCCTAGTTACTAATATGTAAAGTTGTATTATGGTGCAGGAACAGAAAACATTCGTAATCAACGATATGTAAAAATTGTTTCTATTTGATAATATTCTCAAAACACCCTTGTCACATTCCCCTCACCCTCCCCTTCCTTTTTGCCAGTTTGGTTGTAAAATTACGGTATGCAGAGAATGAAGAACTGTGTTCACCAGGTAGCAAATTACCGTGTTTAAGAGAATGAAGAAAGTGCGGTGCAAAGTGTGTTCCATGTCACCAGTCGAGTTTTCAAAATAGTGTGAGTGAAAGAATAAAGAAAAGGTATAGCAGTGTGCTCTCTTTGTTAGTCGGGTGGATTGCAAAATTACTGTTGCTTGAGAGAAATGAACAGAGAGGAGCATAAGTTTATATTTTTTGGATTTTACCATGGACAGAATGTAACGTGCAACAGATCTTAGATAACCATTTTAACTACATATTGTGAGTGTAAGGAAGATCCGTTCTCAATGTAAGTGTGTTCCTTGTCGTCAGTCGAGTTTGCAAAATACCGTCAATGTCAGTTTGGTTGTTGAGGGTAATCTGTGTAAATTGTGGAAAATGATAAAGGGTAAACTTATATTTTTAACAGGGTCAGAAAATCCCAAAAGCACCTTAATGTCCGAAAAGCAGCAAAACCAACATTTATCATAGAGGTCCTGTTCTGCCTTTATGGGACCTTTATCATGCTGCTTTTTGACAAAATAAAACTGCTTTTTAGGAAAAAGCAGGATAAAGGCGCCTACCGAACGACACCTTACTTATAGAATGACATGATGGTATACGGTACTTTTTTACTTCTCTCCACTTAACTATTATGAATGTTTTTGAATTTCCTATCCTTTTGCGTACTGTGAAAACTTTATTGTCATTACTTTAGAAATGATTGTGAATGCATAATCCTCTCCTTCGGTCCTTCCTCAACCATCAGTTCCCAAGAATATTTTCACTTCACTTGGGTATCTAGAGCAAGGTCATTCCTCTCCGGTACCTTATGTTTTCAAGGTAGTAACTTTTTTGGCTTGGGCGGCTTAGTAATGATTAAGGGTGTAGGAGGTTAAGTTCACATCCATAGCATACTCTTTCGTTAGAATTCTCTCTTTCACACCACTTTAGTTTCAACTAATCTCCTTTGCATGCTTTCGCTCCAGCGGACTAGACATCTCTCTCCTTCTTAACTATTTTGACCATGGATTAACCTCATCGACTCCTAGCATGTGGATTTGTCCTCCCTCGTTTTCTACTCCCTTTCCATTTTGGTTTTGTTTTCTTGACTTGTTCAAACGTTAGGGTTTCTTTCATCCTCGATATATTGTATATCTTGAATTGGCTAGGGTTGTAAGGCTTCCTTATCAAATGGATTTTTGAGGTGTATGGTGCTCTACATTCTTTTGATCGTTGTCTTCTAGGGAAATATACTCTCCACATGAAGTCAACCTCAGTTCCATCGCTCTCTCTACGTCAAATCTGGAGTGCTTTCGGAGGGTTTCAGTTCTGTAAGATCGGGCTAAATTACTTTGTCATTGAATTTGAAAAGATTTAGGCCATGCGTGCGCTACTTGTTCAAGGGTCGTGGGTGATCAACAACTCACTTTTCGCAGTCCAAAGTCTAGAATCGGGTAAAGTCATCGAGGAGGACGAGTACAACTGGGAGCCTTTTGGGTACAAATTTATGATGTTCCATGGGTTTATTGCAATGTTCAATTTACATTAAAGGTGGCAACAACGGGTGTAATGGAGAACGCATCATTCTCGGGATACAAATAACTGCGTATCAAGGTATTGCTAAACATCAACCTGGATGTTATGAGGTCTCTTCCCATTTCGCTTGATGGTAAGTTTTTGGTGTTTGTGATCACCTATGATAACGCGCTCTCAATATGCTCTAATTGTGGTCGTTTCCTCCATGTTACTGAAAATTGCCCGCCCCTTTTGCACTTGAAGAAAGTGAAACTCCTTATGGTTTGTGGCTACGTAACAATGTTTTTCTGGCTAGGATGAGAACTAGGGAGATTAAGTTGGAAATTGAAACATTGACCTATACGTCGGGAGTGGTTTATGATTTGCTTGGTCAAAGCTGAAATACCCCGTAATTAAAAATAGTGATTAATTAGGCTAATAAATATTTTAGAAGCTTAATTAAGTATAAATAAATATTAGGGAACAAATCCCGAAGAAAACGGATCCTTAAAATGGATTAAAAACATAAACGAATCATAAAGCGCGTTTTTCGAGGAAACCGGGAAACGCGACTTTAAGCGGGTCAAATAGACTCGTAATAATTTTGGTCAACTAAATAGTCATTAATAAATATTAGTGAAGGTCTAAAACCAATAAAATCAGTAAAACGAGAAAATAGTAAAAACTGTCAAAAACGGGAAGTTGTGGGGTGAGAGTGTAATTAAAATAAACTAGTGTGTCCACTTTAAAAATAAAAACTGAAAGTGTGTGTGTGCTGTGTGGGTAGCCGGCCGCATTAGACCCATACCCCTCTTCTTTATTTCTTCCTTATGTGCTACAAAGGAAATAAAGCAAAAGCAAAAAATAAAACCTCTCTCCTCACTCACTCACAAACCCACGTACACCATTCTCTCTTCTTCCTCTCTGGTTCCAACCATGGCGATTTGAGAGCCCCTCACAGAGCCCACTTCCTCTTCATTTTTGAAACCTCAAATCACCACCAAATGCTACAAAACCATACCGTTGAATTCGTATCGCTTAGGAGATCATTTTACACCCTTCAAAAATCTAAAACCTCCAACTTTATTTTTGAGGGTATTATCGTTTAAGAGCTTCAGGAGCACCATTTCAAGATCTACCTTATTCTCCATGTTCTAAGGTAAGAAGTATACCAAAGCTTCACTCTTTTCCATTTCCTTGCAAAATACAAAACTCACGTAACACCACTATTCCATTGTCAGCCGATTTTGGCATGCCACTGTGAGAGTTAAAGCCTTCATCTTCTACTCAAAAAACTCCATTAGAAGCTCAAGGTAAGACCTACTAAGTGTTTTAAGTGGTTTCTCATAATCTAGGGTTAATACGTGAGATAGAAAATTTACTAGTTTTGGTGTGTATGTGTGTGCCTTGTACGTGAGTGTAGCTTGGCTTAGATAAACCAACGAAACAAAGGAGGAAAGAGGAGCAAGAAAGGAGGAGGGAAAGAAAAAGGAATCAAGGAAACCCAAGGTAAAGAGAGGCCTCTGTACAATTTTAATGCTTGTGTAGGTATAAGTATATTGTTTTGGCAAAGTTTAAAGCCACTGTAACCGTAGGAAAAGAATGGAGTAGGTTAATGCTAATTGTATTTGTAGTTTGAAGCTTTTGAAACAAGTAAATAAATTGTTAAGTGTAAGTAGTAAGTGTGCAGTGAGTATTAGAAGTTTGTGTGAGAATAATGTATATGTTGAACAGGTTGTGAATATATTGAGTGTGCAAAATTATGTGGTGAGAACACTTAGAAATGTAGGGAACCTCTGTCAAAATCTGTTTAGGAATTTAGACACTTGTGTGCTGTTAGAAAAGAAAGAACGGGGAGAGAGTTGCAGAGAAGGAAAGAATAAGGTTTTTCACTTGTTATTGTAACAGGAAAGAAGATGTAGTTGTAGTTGAGTGTAAATAATTGAGATTGAGATTTTTAACTAAGTTAGGCTAGTGTAAGAGTCATTGAGTTAGTGAGAAGAAGAAAAGGAAAATCTGTAGCATCAATGGAGAAGGCAAAATTGTAACAGGAAGAGAAAACTTACAGTGAGTGTGTAATGTAACAGATTTTTATAGAGTTGTATTAGGTTAGTTTAAAATGCTTAAACAAAGTTAAAACATGCTAGAATATATGTATGAATATTAGGGAAGAGATTGGTAGAAGTTTGGAATTGAAACAAGTTCAAAAACTTAAAGAAATTGCAAAACTGTAACTGGTCCGAGTTTGCAAACCAGTACGCAAACCCGGACCAGCATAAAAACTCGACAGAAAGTTTTACAAAAGGAGTGGTCCGGGTTTACAAACCTAGACACTAACCCGGACCACCCCAAAAACATACCCGTAACTTATCAAAACAAGTGGTATGGGTTTGCAAAGGAGTACACAAACCCGGACCATGCGAAAAACACACCCGTAACATTTGCAAGCAGGTGGTCCGGGTTTGTATACTAGGGTGTAAACCCGGACCAAGCAATATTTCTAACCGAGGATTGTTCCAGCGTGTTGGTCCGGGTTTGTAAACCCGGACCAACCCAAAATTTATACAGAATGTGTTTTAAAGCTTAGGTAAGGATGGGTAATGATGGGTAATGATATTATAAGATGATTAAGACATAATTAATGATGTTTAAGGTCATTAAGGCCATAAACAAGTTTAGAAAATAATTTTAAGTAAGTAAGTTAAGTAAATGTATTTGAACAACAATGAAATAGTAAGTATAAACAAGGAAATGTTAGTAAAGTAATTAGTAAGGTTAAGTAAGGGTAATTAACCACCCAATTGTATGTATATGTTAGGACTTAGATTGTGAACACCGGAGGAACGTCGGATACAAGTACAACGGTGAACGGTATGAACTTCTCATGCCCCGTATGCTACCTTGGTTACTCTAATTGTGTGTTGTGTGCTAATTGATCACCAAATAAGATAAATGCACGAATCGGAGTTATTATGCTTACTTGTGAATATGTAGTGTTGTATCTTGATGAATGTTATCTTTAAATCATAGTTTGTATAATTCATGAAATGTATGGATGGATATGAATGTGTGTATGCTTGTTTGTATTGTATTGTGACCGAATATTATTGTGATTGGAATTCTAACTGATTCCTAACAAGCTAACCAATCTAACTTAATAAATTGGTAATTAATTGGAATGAGTAGAAGTCTGATATAGTTTCGGCCACGCATGAGGATGAGGAGACACAAGAGGTTGGATCCGATTCCTGGCTCTTAAACTGGTCCACGGCCCAAACCCTTAAATGGGTAGCATCCTGATTGGTGAGCCGGTGTACGTACGGTGGTGGGGTAGGACTGTAGTCCCGGCGGTCATACGTAACGATAAGTAAGAGTAAGAGTAAGTGTATAAGTGAGTAAAAAGTAGTAAGTAAGTAATAAGAGAAAGTATTGTGTAAGTGTTGGGTATGTGAGTAAAAGAGTAATAAGCATCCGATTAACCCGGATGCATAACTTGGCTAACCCTTGTGAAGGTAAGAGTTGTGTATGCCATTGTATTGTTGTTAGCATGTGTATTGTATTGTGTATGAATGTATGATGAATGTAAAGCATGTATGTATGTTTAAAATGAACCGCATGTTTATTCGACATTAAATAGTCGGCGTGCCCTTGTTAGCACTCGGTATATGTGAAGTTTATGCGCAGCTTTGCTGAGCCCCTTGGGGCACCGTTTTTAACATAATGTAGGTCCTCGAGAAGGGTGAAGGCCATGAAGAGATTTGATTTAATTTCTTTTGTGTAATGATGAATTGAATGGTGTACTAAGTAGTACACGGCTGTAGGTTTTTGTTTGCCGGTGTACCATGGGGTACACCTTTTTGGATATTGATAGGATGATGGATTGGTATAGATGAGTAGTTGTTTTAAAATCATTATTTTTGGAAGCTAGTGAAAGGATGTAACTGAATACACTTTAATACTCGGTAATCCATTAATGTAAGCGCATGGTATTTTGTATTTAGTAATCAATGTTTTAGTAGCTCGGTATATTTAGGCATCAGACCGTTACTGTATTGTAGTGTAAGCCTTGCTAGCCGTATGGGCGGTTAGCGGCGTTGTATCACCCGCCGTAGTAGTAGTATTTCCGCTGCGAGTAGCTTTGATTATTGGGATGATTAGACGGTAAGTACAGGATTAGCGGTAGGGGTGTTACAAAAAGTGGTATCAGAGCATAGTTACGCTTTGATGTCCTCAGTTACCGAGCATAGGGATTATCGAGTTAGGATTTCAACCGTCTTAAGACGGATACTTAGAAACCTAACTAGGAACTACCGTTGTTAACAGCGGATACCCTTGACGTCCGTATGAACGATATCTTTGCTTAAATTTCAAGACCCATAGGTCACATGTTATGAAGCCTAATGTGGATGTTAAATACTCAGATGTCAGGAAGAGGTCCAGGTCGCCTAGAGGAGGGGCCAATGACGGACCGGGCGCGCAGACGATAGCTGAGATCGTCGCCGCCACGGTAGCACAGATGCTACCTCAAGTAATCACTGCTATGCAACAAAACCAACAAAACCAACAGACTCAAGCGGGACCAATCCCTCCCCCTCCACCCAGAGAAGCAAACTGGGTAAAAGCTGTAGCGGAACTCCGACCTCCCTGCTTTAGAGGCGAGAGTGATCCGGCTAAGCTAGAAGCCTACATCTCCGAGATGGAGACGGCGTTTGAAACCCTCGAAGCTCCTGCTGGAGTTCGAGTTAGAGTAGCGGCTTACTACCTAAAGGATGCAGCCATGGATTGGTGGAAGCTAATCAAGAATGATCATGTTGACGACCCTACCTTCGACTGGGAATCCTTTGCCTCTCTCCTCCGATCCAAATACTACCCAGAACATGTCAAAACCAAGAAAAAGGCTAGAGCTGGATGCCTTGAAGATGACAGACAAGATGTCTGTGGATGAATACTACAGGACCTTTACCTCCATTCTCGTTTCCTACCCGACCTTGGGTATACCGGCCAGGTGTTGGTTGATCGCTTCTATGCGGTCTGAGCCATCGCCTTCGGTACGACATGGGCTACACTAGATTTTAACGCTCCCTTCAGGAGTGCTATCACGCGGCATCTCGCGTTGAATCACTTGCCCAAATGAGGGATGAAGTGAAACCGCGCTTAAGCGCAAGGCCAACAACAAAAACACTAGTGCTGAGGAGCAGAACCAAGGGAAGAGTTGGAAAAAGAAGAAGAGGAACTTCTTTCAGCAATCCCAAAAGAAATTTCCAAGTGAGAGCAGTGCCCATACTGAAAAGGGCAACCCGGTTGAGATTCTTCAGCTAGGTTCTTCTGCGCCGGTGGCTGCGAAGCCACTGAGATCACACCCACCTAAGGGTTCTGGCTCCGGTTTCACCAAGAGCTACTCCGATGGCCGCACCTACGTGTGCAGAAAGTGCAACCAAGACCATCCCGACAAGGATTGCTATGGGAGAGAAATCAAGTGCTACAACTGTCAGAAACCGGGACATAGAGCAAATATGTGCCCGGAGAATGCCAAGCCAAAAGGGAACTTCCAAAGCTACAAGCAGAGGGAAGGCAAGGAGGTTGCATCTGGCGATGCACCAGCCCAGCAGGCGCCACAGGGACAGGGATCCCGAGGTCCTTAGAGGGGCGCACCCCAGAGGCAGCCTGTCTTGCATGTGATTGACCGTGACGGGTCCGGTTCTAAGTCCGGCCTAGGTTATGGACTCGGTACCGAAGGTATCCTAAGTATCCTCACCGAAGCACAAGCCGGTAGAAGCGGCACCATCTTAACGGGAACCTTCCCAGGAAGCCGGCTTGAAGCCACAGTGTTATTCGACTCCGGCGCCTCTCACACTTTCATTTCGCCATCTCTTGCGAAGAAGTTGGGCTAGATGCGGATGAGCTACCGAATTTCATGGTTACTCTCCCATCGAAGGAGCGTTACTGTGTACCAAATATTACAAATCAGCCACAATCCAAATCAAAGGCGAAGCGTTTCCCATCTCCTTCATCGAGTTTAATGGATTGGGATTCGACTTGATAATCGGAATGAACTGGTTGGAGCGGCACAAGGGACGAGTCCTCTGCGCCGAGCATAGATTGCTGCTCAAGAGTCCTTCTGGGGTTACTGTATCTTACCGCCAGAGACCGAGAGAGAGCCTTCGACCATAGTCATCTCCGCTATGGTATGTACTGGGAGCTCAGAAAGGGCCATGAAGTGTATTGTGCTATGTACAAGACCTGGAGCGAGACCCAGAGTTTAGTGATGATGTACCGGTTGTATCTGAATTCCCTGATGTATTCCCTAAGGAGCTACCTGGTATGCCACCTCAGAGAGCAGTAGAATTTGAGATTGACCTCTTGCCAGGTACCGGTCCCATTGCTAGTGTAACACCCCAACCCGAAATCTAATAACCTGAACGACGATCGCTCCCAAATAAACTTAAACTGCAGCGGAATAAATTACAACATACGGGCGGTATTACAATGCCGTTAGCCACCCTTGTGACTAACAAGGCTAAATCCAAATACAAATCTCAAAAGTCACGGTCTGAATACGAATACAACCCGAGATACTAGGAATCAAACTCAAAGGTACAATAAATAAGTAAAACAAATAACTAGTAGTAGACTCCCATAGCTTGGTCTACCCCACCTACACTCGGTGTAGTAATCTTCTCAACTTCAGGTACCTGGAATTGTTTAGCCATGAAATGGCTCAGCAAAATAATTTGCCGGTATGGAAAACGTGCAGCCCACCGGCTACTGGGCCACACCAACTACTTGTCGAATACATGCAGTTCATTATAAAGCTGTAAACAAACATAGCATGATAATAACAAGTATCCAAGCAAGGACAACAATGTCACAATGAACAAGACTCAGAAGGTCAAGTTAGATGTTCAGTAATCCTTTAATCGTAGTCGGGTCCACACAATGGGACTGACATGGTATATAAGAGTGTGTCAACATAATGAAGGTATAGTGACCTTGTTATAAGAGGTGGGTAACAGTGCCCTCAGAAGATAACGTAGGTTAACTCCTGTACTTCAGATGGTGGGTATCGTACCCTCGAGAGAAATAAAGTCTTCCTCTCAGCTTAAATATTCCGGTACGGTCCCGGTGAGTGGACATAGAGTGCACCCAGAACTTCCGTCGCGACGTAAATTGAATAGGAGACGACCTGAGACAGGTACAACTCCTGTAGCATGCATGGCCAGATCCAACTGGGCTCCTCGTTCTCGTAGTATAGAATTGTTAGGTGTCATACAAGGACATTAATCAAGAACACAATGTGTATTGTCAGTTATCACGTTTAGGATAATGACGTTTGTTATCAAGTGAAGTTAGTGAGAGACTTGAGTACAAGTTCTCGGTATAATAAAGCGCAGGTATTTAATCCACTGGTATTGTAGTGTTGTATGCGTGGGACATACATGTCGTAGTTAGCAACATTCACGCATATAAAAAACACAACAGTGCACAAAAGTAATACAACATTTTACATACAATTATCTTGGTCGTTATTTCAAACAACTGATAGCACACAAGCCGGTGTAATCCGGTAGAAAGCAGACTGCAAGAATTCCATACCGTTCACCGTAGGTTGCAGTTGATTATACCCTGGTCAACGTCTGGTCAAGTATAGTCCTAGAACAGGATTAACTGAGAGGGTTAATTTATGTTACCCTTGTATTTAATTTTATTGGATTGTTCAACAATTCCTTAGTTGTTATTTCATGTAAGGTTTATTTCCTTTTTGATTTAATCATTAAATATTATATATATATATATATATATATATATATATATATAATGTGTTGTATATTATATTTATCATGTACTATTTATGTTACATGTTTTTAATTGTCTAGATGATATAATAACTTATAATTTCTCAACTATATTTATATGCCATACATGGACATAATATCTTATAGTTTTATTATTCTCCTTTTAACCATAAATAATATTTATTGGTTACCTTTAAATTCCTTATAACTATATAAGCCATAGTTTAATTCATAATCCTTAAACCAAAATTCTTTTCCTAATTCCTCCAAATATTCTTATAGGACCTATATTTATTTAAATCTAATTTCTTACCCTTATATTTCGGTTATTTATAAAAACAACCACACTAATTCATAAACTTTACATTTAAATTCTAATCTCATTATATTATATAGTTTTAATTCCTTATTTATATATTATAAAACCACCATTAATATTTTGGTATATACTTTTGGAATATTATAACTTTTCAAAAATTACCATTTGGCCCCTCAAACTTTCAGCCTTAATAATTTATTTCCTATAATTACAATTTAACCACAAAATCTTATAATCTTTACATAATGCCTTATAAACTTTAGTTTTAATTTTAATTCTCCATAAATGCCGAATATATATATAAATTCTTAAATTACCAAACTAACCCAAGTAATTCGGCTTTGGTCATGTACTTTCCATTAATTACATTTACACCCCAAAACTTTATAATAGTTACTTAATAACTTATAAACTATAGTTTAAATATTTAATTCCTCAAAATTTCGAAAGTGAACCTAATAATTCTCTTAATTATGAATTCGCCCATATTCAACTCCAAACTTTCATGATAAGTTTTATAAATTACATAATAGCCCAAAACTTTATAAAGTGTTATTTAAACACTTGTTTAAATTATCTAAAATTCATAAACTTAATTCTTAACCTTATATTATATCATAATAACTCCAAACATACCCTTAACTCTCGGCTTTCACAATAATACACCAAACTTTGTAAGAATTACATTTAGCCACACAACTTAATTAATTAGCCATTTAAGCACTAATAAAATATTTTTAACTCCAAACTTTATAATATAATTTATATACCTAAGTAGGTCATTAAAACCTATTTATCAACTAGACCATTCGGCCATATTTAATAGTGACCATATAGTATATAAAAGTGGATTTATATGTCAAAATAATTATACATAAATTCATATGAGTTATATAACTCATGTAAAAATTATTGTAATGTCTTATATTGATTCTTAGCTCAAAATAGAGTATATTTGCCCTTGGCATTTCGGCTTGAATTTATATGTAACATAAATAAATTTTGTGACACAAAAATGTGTCTTAAGGTAAATATTTTCCATATATGTTATAGATTATATTTTTGGTATATTATACCATGTAGTTTCGGTTTTATATAACCTAGGAGATGTACATAATTTTTGTATAATTTTTAGAAGCTTAAAAGCTTAAAACATAAAGATTAACTTAATAAACTTACTTCTTAACAAAGGTGGTTAAGTGCTTGAACTCTCTTGAATCTCCAAGCTTTCTCCAAGGTAATCTTGATGCTCCTCTTCGGTTTTATGCAAGAGGTGAAGGTGTTTAGGAGTTAGATCTTTAACAAAGATCTTAAGTAGATTTGTAAGTAGTTTTCCAAGAATTTACCTTAAGCTTTTCTCTCTTATAAATTCGGTTCACTTAAGGTGGATGAAGAACAAACTTTCCTTCATGAAAATGAAGAAGAAAAGAACCTTAGAAGAAGTAGAAATCGGTTACACAATAAAATGTGCTTTAAGGATTTTCAAGCATGAAAACTACCTTAAGTTAACCTTGAGATGCTCCTTGGATTAATGTTGGTTTAGACAACCTCCTTGGAACATTAGTTGATGCCGAATGCTTGTTGTTATGCTAGGAAGAGTTTTGCTTCAAGGCTTGACAAGAAATGCTAGGAAATACCTTAAAGATGAAGATAGAAGTTAAAACTCCATTAATGGACTTAAGAGCTTCAAAGGAAGAAGATGAAGGAGAAGAGAGAGTTAGGAACCTTACCAATTCGGAAATGAAGTGGGCAAGGGGAAGAATGAGAGCAACCGTATAACATAAGGTAGTTTGCTTGTTTTTTGTTGTTAATTTTTAATGTCAATTGACTATTCTTTTCCTTAGTTTATTACATAGGTTATTGGCTCAATAAATGCCCATGTTACAAGCATGTGTTCGGCCATGTGGGGTGACAAGGCAAGGTGGAGGAAAATAATGTGAGCTAGAAGACAAGGTAAGAAAGTAGGCTTTATTCCTTTGATTTTTCAATGTTTGTAACTTGTCTTCTTCTTCATTGTAGGTGGACGATTTCAAGGCTCAAATGGGGGTCTCAATCGACAATCAAGAGCCAATAACAAGCATGGAAGGTCACTTGAAGTTTAAGAAATCAAAAAGGTGGAATAGAATCTACTTTTTGCTTTTAGCATTTTGTTTTTGTCTAGCTAACATGGCCTTGTTCCTTGGCATTATTTCGACAGCATGGAGGCCAAATGAGACCTACATACTTTGACATTAAGTATTATAGCACATGGGAAGGTGAGTCACCATGTTATGTCTTTTATAAAATTTTAATGTAAGTTTATACTAGTTTTTGGACTGAAAATCGGCCCCTATAGAGCACCTTGTTTGACACTGCCTTTAATTGATTTAGAGGGTCATTTTAACCCTATTTAAGATTCCTAATTCGTGGCATGTCAAAAACTACAAGGTAATTGCGTAAAACGCGTTTAGTGACACCCGAAGTGTGTGTTTTTGTGCTCTAAGGAATTTTGGGAAATAAATTGTCTTTATGAGTTCCAAGTGTTTATAAACACTTATTATAGTAAAATGATATATTAAGATGTTATTTGAGTTATATGGGGTTACATCAACCCATGACATAATTTACGGGCCATCGGGACACTCCCGGGCAAAAAGGAGCGCTAAGAAATCCTCCTGTGGTTTTTGTTGAATTTTGAGAAACCACTTCGTGGGTTCTCTTTAGAATGGTTAATAATGATGTTAGGAACTCTAGGAATTAATTTTATAGGAGTTCGTGCCACCTCGGCACTCCTCCGGGCTTTTTCGTGCTTTAAGGGACGTGCGTGAGCACTCCCGAGCGTTTTGCGTTTTTGACTGAATATAGCCTAGGGAATATGTTTATATATTCATATAATGAGTGTATGACCATTTGGTTTAAGTTTTAGAAGGTCATACAAGGTCATGCTTGATCATATGTTTCTAAGGCGTTTTAGCGTTTATGGTGAAACGACTATTTTTACGTAACGTTCTCATGCATGGGTTTGCATGCGTACGTGAAATGATTTATATTTGGATTATTTCCATTAAATAATGGTTTTATAATGTTAATTAGATTTGGGGTATTTCAATCTACCCCCCTTAAAAAGGACTTCGCCCCGAAGTCTCATATCTAAATTTATAAGGTTGTGGGGAATCAAGTTCCACTAAGCATCCACAACTCAATCTAGTTTTTAGGGATCGAGTCCCAAGTCTCTATATTCCTAAGTTCATAGTGTATATCAAACATAACAGGAATACTTTGGAAGGTCATATCATATATCTACAATGTAGTGCAATGTAGTAAACACAATCACGTTTCATTTCAAATAGTGCAACGTAGTGCACATAATCTTTCCATTGTAGTGTAACGAAGTACACATCAGCAAGTAGAAGTACAAAGTACATTCAAATACAGTGTTACGCAAGAACACATACAAGACAGTGTCATAGAAATGCACAAACGTGCAACAAAATGCATAATAAACTCACAAACGAAAAAGGCTCTACCCCCTAAAAAAGGGGTACGCCCACGTACCCTAGACTAAAGTGTCTAGTCGGTAAATAATGAGGGAAACTTCGCTCGCATATCTGCTTCTAATTCCCATGTGGCCTCTTCACATCGTGGTTCGACCAAAGAACCTTTACGAGGCTCACAGACTTGTTTCGAGTATCTCGTGTCTTCCTATCTAAGATTCGTTGCGGTGTTTCCACATACCGCATTGTTGGTTCTAATGAGAGTGTCTCTGGTTGTAGAACATGAGAAGGATGAGGCATGTATTTCTTAAGCTGAGACACGTGAAAACATTGTGTACTTTGCCCAACTCTGCTGGCAAATCAAGTCGATATGCCACAAGGCCCACCCGCTCTGTGATAGCGTAGGGTCCTACAAATTTCGGGCTTAGCTTGCCCTTCTGTCCAAATCTGAATACACCCTTCATGGGTGATACTCGTAGAAATACCTGGTCGCCAACTGCGAACTCAAGGTCTCGTCGTCTCTCATCAGCATATGATTTCTGTCTGTCTTGTGCTGCTTTCATGTTATTTCTGATCTGTTGTACTTCTGCCTGAACTTGCTCTAAGTACTCAGGCCCAATGATGACGGTCTCACTAGACTCGTCCCAGCACAATGGTGTGCGGCATGGTCTGCCATATAATGCTTGAAAAGGTGACATCTGTATAGAGGCGTGATAGTTATTATTGTATGCAAACTCGATGAGGTGTAACCTATCTATCCAGCTGCCCTGGAAATCCAAGGCACATGCTCGTAGCATGTCCTCTAAGGTCTGAATAGTCCTCTCTGACGACCATCTGTCTGAGGATGAAATGCTGTGCTAAGCTTCAATTCAGTTCCAAGTGCTTCGCGAGTAGCTCGCCAATATCGTGAGAGAAATCTGGTATCTCGATCTGAAACAATAGTCTTTGGTACCCCATGATGTCTGATAATCTCCTTCTCAAATAGTTCTGCCAACTTTGGTACCTTCCAAGTGTCTTTCATCGGTATAAATCTAGCAACTTTAGTCAGTCGATCAACAACAACCCATATCATATTTAGTCCTCCTCTCGTAGGTGGTAGTCCCACCACGAAGTCCATAGAGATATCATAAAACTTCCACTCTGGAACTGGCATAGACTGTACCATACCTCCTGGTCGTCTATGTTCGAATTTCACTTTCTGACAAGTGAGACATCGAATCACATATTCTGTCACGTCGCCCTTCATACCACTCCACCAGAAATACCTCTTTAGATCTTTGTACATCTTAGAAGCTCCTGGATGGACAGATGTGAAGAAGTGTGGGACTCTCGAAGAATATGCTCCTTTATATCTGTGCTGTCTCTAGGAATACACAATCTGCCCTTCAATCTGATCAACCCATCATCGTGTAACTGGAACTCATACTTTCCTCCCTCAAATGTACCGTCAGACAACTTCTGACTGATCTCCATCATTCGCTGATCATTCTGCTGTGCGCTACGTATGTCGTCTATAAGACTCGAGCTAGCCACAATGGCATTTAAGGAATGTGCTCGTCGACTCAATGCGTCTGCTACAACATTAGCTTTCCCTTCCTTGTACTGTAAATCAATGTCATAATCCTTGAGAAATTCAACCCATCTTCTTTGTCTCATGTTTAACTCCTTCTGGGTGAATACATATTTCAAACTTTTGTGATCCGAGTATACGGTCATCTGGACACCATACAGGTAGTGGCGCCAGATCTTCAATGCAAAAACAATTGCTCCAAGCTCCAAGTCATGTGTGGGATAGTTTTCTTCATGTTTCTTCAGCTGTCGGGAAGCGTAGGCGACTACCTTCCCATTCTGCATGAGTACACACCCTAATCCTCTGCCTGATGCATCACAGTAAACTTCATAACCCTCTGTGCCTTCAGGTATAGTCAAAACTGGTGCTGATGTCAAAGCATCCTTCAAATACTGAATGAGGTCTCACATTCTGTAGTCCATGTGAATGGTGCGTCCTTCTTCATTAAACTGGTCATAGGTTTTGCTATTTTGGAGAAGTCTCTGACAAACCTCTGTAGTAACCTGCTAACCCAAGGAAACTCCTGATATCAGTCACTGTCTTTGGTCTGGGCCAGGTGCGAACTGCTTCTATTTTTGCTGGATCCACTGCGATCCCAGCGTCTGAGATAACATGTCCTAGAAAGGAAACTCTGTCTAACCAAAACTCACACTTGGAGAACTTAGCATAAAGCTGGTTCTCCCTTAAGATCTCAAGTACATGTCGGAGGTGACTCTCATGCTCTTCCTTAGACTTTGAATAAATTAGGATATCATCGATGAATACAACTACGGTCTTGTCCAGCTGCTCTCTGAATAATCTGTTCATAAGTCCATGAAGACTGCCGGTGCGTTTGACAAGCCAAAAGGCATAACTGTAAACTCATAGTGGCCATATCGTGTTCTGAATGCTGTCTTTTCTCTGTCTTGCTCCCTGATAGGTATCTGATGGTATCCTGATCTCAAATCGATTTGAAAACACCTTTGCTCCTCTTAACTGATCAAACAAATCGTCAATTCGTGGTAGTGGATATTTGTTCTTCACTGACACTGCATTAAGCTCTCTGTAATCGATACATAACCGAAGGCTTCCATCCTTCTTCTTCACAAAAAGAACTGGTGCTCCCCAAGGAGATACGCTAGGTCGTATGTATCCCTTGTCTAATAAATCCTTCAACTGTTCCTTCAACTCAGCCATCTCTGCTGGTGCCATACGGTACGGTGCCTTAGCTATGGGACCGGTACCTGGTAGTAATTCAATGGAGAACTCTACCTCTCTGGATGGCGGTAAGCCTGGAAGTTCCTTTGGAAAAATATCTGGAAATTCTGACACCACTGGCATATCTGGATCAAAATCAGGGTCGTGCTCTACATCCTGAACATAGCATAAATATACTTCCTTCTGCTTCCTGACGTGTTTGTACATGGACATAGCAGATATCACTTTTATTGATGGTGCTCTAGGGCTCTGGCGGTAAGATACTGTCACTCCTGATGGGCTCTTAAGTAACAGTCTGCGCTCTGCACAAAGGATGCGGCCTCTGTGCCGCCCCAACCAATCCATCCCGGCTATAACGTCGAATCCTAGACCTCTGAACTCAATCAGGTCAATGGGAAATTCCTCCTCCTTAATACGGATAGTGGCTCCTCTATAAAGACGAGTGCAACTGACTTCTCCTTAGACGGGAGTGCCACCTTAAAATCAGGTAACTCTACAGCGTCTAGCCCCAACTTCCCCGCAAGCGAAGGCGAAACGAAAGTATGTGAGGCTCCGGAGTCGAACAGTACTAATGCAGCCACTCCATTGACAGGAAAGGTACCAGTGAGGATCGCGCCGCCCTTGCTGGCCTCCTCCTCAGTAAGTATACTTAAGGCACCTTCCGTCTCCTTAGCACAACCTAACAACAGAATCTGGGTAAGTACTTTGACATATGATGGAGGTCTAAAGACATTCACTTTCATAACAATAATGCTTCATTGATGAGATGATCTTCTTTCAGTCCCAAACAATTACAACACTAGTATTTTCTAAAAGTCAAACTTAATCTTCCTGGTTTCATGTGGGTGGCGTTTATCACTGTCGAAGGTGCTGAGTTCATTTTAATCCTCTTAATTCCATGGTATAGCAACCTTGACTTTCCACCCATTATTAAAACATCTCCTGAATTCAATATGATTTTCTTTGCAAGGTCCACACGCTTCTGCTCGCCATAAAGGAACTCTGCGTCATCTCCAATTGACAAAGACAATACTGGTATCCCCTGATCGAGGGACCCTTGTGTTCATCCTTATCCTGATGTAGTCCTAGGCGGCTCCTTCTTCATAGAAGTTGATGATACATAGATCAGCCCTTAGATTGGGAACTGGATCTTCTTCTAACTGTTGAGCTGTATTAACTGCTTGTTCCACAATTTGTAAAAATTCTTCTGGGATTTTTGGTACTTGTGCTCCATCTCCATTTCTTGTATCTTGGTAGGTTTTTGAGTAAGGATTCCAATCCTTTCCTAAGCACATCATTTTCAACTTCATTTTTGATCCTCCTGGAAATTCGAGGAGTGTAGAACCCTCCTAGTCCTGCTCCCAGTTCTTGACATCTTCTGATGATTGCAATTTGTGTTCCGGCGTTAGGTATCCTTGAGTAGTATCAAACCTGGTTGGATAACCTTACATTGTTCGTTGCTGGTTCTTGTACTTTGATAGTGTTTTCTTCCAGGGAGGGGGGTGGTGAGGGGATAGGAAAGCATATCTTATAGCTTCCTACGTGGTTTTAAATTTTACTAGTGAGTCTTACTAATTCTTTCCTACTCAATTAGGCAATCAAGGCATGCAAGCACTCATTCACATCATCCATTGCTCAATAACAGGTTTGCATGGGTTTAGAAATACCTGGGTTGGTAGAAGGACCAGCTCATCTGAGCGGTCCATGACATGCAGCGGGTCCCGATGCTGGGCCTTTGCCCTTATTCCCCTGAGCTTGGTTTGTTGGTGGAGGGCGAGTATCGCTGGCTCCATTCTTATGGCCGGTATTGCCTTTGCTCCCGGGCGGTAGTTCCTGCTCTCGGGTTTCGGATGCACTCGAAGGCACGATGTCCATATATCTGACAGTGGCGGCACTGGACTTTCTCTCCTTGGCAGTCCACGCCGGGGTGATCTTTTCCACATTGTCTACAGTTGAAGTGGCGGACAAACTTCTGGCCCGTATTGGAGCCATGTCCAGAACCTAATACAATCGAGGTCAATTACATATTCTAACGGTACGAAGTAATCACATAATTCAAATTTAACTGTTTGGTTAGAGTGCCTACCCTTAGATGGGTAGGTTTTCTGTGAGTTTGCTGCTCCGTAGGTTCCTGACTGGGGGTTCCCAGTAGTCTGGTTCCCCTTCCCTTGATAGGACCCCTGGCCTCTCTGAAAGGGTTTGTTCCTTCTGTTGGAGTTCCCCTGCTTGGCATCATCGCCGCCAGGCCCATCCTTCCTTTTGGGAGCTCAAAGCATCCCTTCTTTGCATGTGATCTCCACAACGGAGGCAGCATGGTAACATTCCTGAAATCTCAAGGTATCAATTTCCAAATCTCCTGTGACGAAGTATAATAGGTAATAAAATCCAACTGATCAAGTCTCTCCTGTTTACCTGCAAACTGGTGGGAATGACTGGTCCCATCCCAAATGGAGCCGAGGACTCAGTCCCCCATAGAACCGGTCAACCAATATCTGGTCCGAGTATCCTAATCCGGGTAGTAGTAGTCGGAGTAGTGAAGTAAACTTCGCATAGTATTCATCCACGGTCATCTTCCCCGTCTGCTCCATGAGTCAAACTCCCTAGTCTTCACCATCCTGGTGTGGGCCGGGTAGTACTTGCCCCTGAGTAGTGCGGTGTAGGCTCCCAAGTGAAAGCTGGATCATCCAGGTGGTCGGCCTTCACCATATTCCACCAATCCCTTGCTGCATCCTTCAAGTAAAAGGCAGCAAGCCTCACCTGTCCCTTGCTGGGACGGCGAGTGTCTCGAATGCTGTCTCCATCTCCATGATATAAGCCTCTAAATGAACAGGGTCAGTCTGTCCTTGAATACAGTCGGCCTAAGATCAGCCAAACTCTTCACCCAATCCTTCTCTCTGGGTGGTGGTGTGTGGAGGTTGCTGTGCTGTGCACTCCCGCTTGTGCAAAAGCTTGTGCTATCAAAGTAGCAATGTCTGCCAGCCTGATGGTTGGCTCCTCTGCGGCTGATCACGGCGTCGTCCCCTCTTCCTGACATCTGCAGGGTGTGGATGTATATTAGATACTGTGGTCACAATCTTGGTCTTGGATAGTAGTCTAAGTAAAACTAACTTAAACTCCTTTCTATACTATCACTCAACCCGTAACCTAAAGCTTTAGAAATCCTAATCTCGGTGTATTCTTGTATCCAGAGCGTAACTACGCTCTGATACCACTTTTTGTAACACCCCACCCGAAATCTAATAACCTGAACGACGATCGCTCCCAAATAAACTTAAACTGCAGCGGAATAAATTACAAAAACGGCGGTATTACAATGCCGTTAGCCACCCTTGTGACTAACAAGGCTAAATCCAAATACAAATCTCAAAAGTCACGGTCTGAATACGAATACACCCGAGATACTAGGAATCAAACTCAAAGGTACAATAAATAAGTAAAACAAATAACTAGTAGTAGACTCCCATAGCTTGGTCTACCCCACCTACACTCGGTGTAGTAATCTTCTCAACTTCAGGTACCTGGAATTGTTTAGCCATGAAATGGCTCAGCAAAATAATTTGCCGGTATGGAAAACGTGGCAGCCCATCGGCTACTGGGCCACACCAACTACTTGTCGAATACATGCAGTTCATCATTATAAAGCTGTAAACAAACGTAGCATGATAATAACAAGTATCCAAGCAAGGACAACAATGTCACAATGAACAAGACTCAGAAGGTCAAGTTAGATGTTCAGTAATCCTTTAATCGTAGTCGGGTCCACACAATGGGACTGACATGGTATATAAGAGTGTGTCAACATAATGAAGGTATAGTGACCTTGTTATAAGAGGTGGGTAACAGTGCCCTCAGAAGATAACGTAGGTTAACTCCTGTACTTCAGATGGTGGGTATCGTACCCTCGAGAGAAATAAAGTCTTCCTCTCAGCTTAAAATATTCTGGTACGGTCCCGGTGAGTGGACATAGAGTGCACCCAGAACTTCCGTCGCGACGTAAATTGAATAGGAGACGACCTGAGACAGGTACAACTCCTGTAGCATGCATGGCCAGATCCAACTGGGCTCCTCGTTCTCGTAGTATAGAATTGTTAGGTGTCAACAAGGACATTAATCAAGAACACAATGTGTATTGTCAGTTATCACGTTTAGGATAATGACGTTTGTTATCAAGTGAAGTTAGTGAGAGACTTGAGTACAAGTTCTCGGTATAATAAAGCGCAGGTATTTAATCCACTGGTATTGTAGTGTTGTATGCGTGGGACATACATGTCGTAGTTAGCAACATTCACGCATATAAAATACACAACAGTGCACAAAAGTAATACAACATTTTACATACAATTATCTTGGTCGTTATTTCAAACAATGATAGCACACAAGCCGGTGTAATCCGGTAGAAAGCAGACTGCAAGAATTCCATACCGTTCACCGTAGGTTGCAGTTGATTATACCCTGGTCAACGTCTGGTCAAGTATAGTCCTAGAACAGGATTAACTGAGAGGGTTAATTTATGTTACCCTTGTATTTTTTTATTGGATTGTTCAACAATTCCTTAGTGTTATTTCATGTAAGGTTTATTTCCTTTTTGATTAATATAAAATCTTATATATATATATATAATATATAATATATCCATGTACTATTTATTACATGTTTTAATTGTCTAGATGATATAATAACTTTATAATTTCTCAACTATATTTATATGCCATACATGGACATAATATTCTTATAGTTTTATTATTCTCCTTTTAACCATAAATAATATTTATTGTTACCTTTAAATTCCTTATAACTATATAAGCCATAGTTTTAATTCCATAATCCCTTAAACCAAAATTCTTTTTCCTAATTCCTCCAAATATTCTTATAGGACCTATATTTATTTAAATCTAATTTCTTACCCTTATATTTCGGTTATTTATAAAACAACCACACTAATTCATAAACTTTACATTTAAATTCTAATCTCATTATATTATATAGTTTTAATCCTTATTTATTTATATTATAAAACCACCATTAATATTTTGGTATATACTTTTGGAATATTATAACTTTTCAAAAATTACCATTTGGCCCCTCAAACTTTCAGCCTTAATAATTTATTTCCTATAATTACAATTTAACCACAAAATCTTATAATCTTTACATAATGCCTTATAAACTTTAGTTTTAATTTTAATTCTCCATAAATGCCGAATATATATATATATAATTCTTAAATTACCAAACTAACCCAAAGTAATTCGGCTTTGGTCATGTACTTTCCATTAATTACATTTACACCCCAAAACTTTATAATAGTTACTTAATAACTTATAAACTATAGTTTAAATATTTAATTCCTCAAAATTTCGAAAGTGAACCTAATAATTCTCTTAATTATGAATTCGCCCATATTCAACTCCAAACTTTCATGATAAGTTTTATAAATTACATAATAGCCCAAAACTTTATAAAGTGTTATTTAAACACTTGTTTAAATTATAAAATTCATAAACTTAATTCTTAACCTTATATTATATCATAATAACTCCAAACATACCCTTAACTCTCGGCTTTCACAATATATACACCAAACTTTGTAAGAATTACATTTTAGCCACACAACTTAATTAATTAGCCATTTAAGCACTAATAAAATATTTTTAACTCTCCAAACTTTATAATATAATTTAATATACCTAAGTAGGTCATTAAAACCTATTTATCAACTAGACCATTCGGCCATATTTAATTAGTGACCATATAGTATATAAAAGTGGATTTATATGTCAAAATAATTATACATAAATTCATATGAGTTATATAACTCATGTAAAAATTATTGTAATGTCTTATATTGATTCTTAGCTCAAACTAGAGTATATTTGCCCTTGGCATTTCGGCTTGAATTTATATGTAACATAAATAAATTTTGTGACACAAAAATGTGTCTTAAGGTAAATATTTTCCATATATGTTATAGATTATATTTTTGGTATATTATACCATGTAGTTTCGGTTTTATAACCTAGGAGATGTACATAATTTTTGTATAATTTTTAGAAGCTTAACCAAGCTTAAAACATAAAGATTAACTTAATAAACTTACTTCTTAACAAAGGTGGTTAAGTGCTTGAACTCTCCTTGAATCTCCAAGCTTTCTCCAAGGTAATCTTGATGCTCCTCTTCGGTTTTATGCAAGAGGTGAAGGTGTTTAGGAGTTAGATCTTTAACAAAGATCTTAAGTAGATTTGTAAGTAGTTTTCCAAGAATTTACCTTAAGCTTTCTCTCCTTATAAATTCGGTTCACTTAAGGTGGATGAAGAACAAACTTTCCTTCATGAAAATGAAGAAGAAAAGAACCTTAGAAGAAAGTAGAAATCGGTTACACAATAAAATGTGCTTTAAGGATTTTCAAGCATGAAAACTACCTTAAGTTAAACTTGAGATGCTCCTTGGATTAATGTTGGTTTAGACAACCTCCTTGGAACATTAGTTGATGCCGAATGCTTGTTGTTATGCTAGGAAGAGTTTTGCTTCAAGGCTTGACAAGAAATGCTAGGAAATTACCTTAAAGATGAAGATAGAAGTTAAAACTCCATTAATGGACTTAAGAGCTTCAAAGGAAGAAGATTAAGGAAGAAGAGAGAGTTAGGAACCTTACCAATTCGGAAATGAAGTGGGCAAGGGGAAGAATGAGAGCAACCGTATAACATAAGGTATGTTTGCTTGTTTTTGTTTTGTTAATTTTTAATGTCAATTGACTATTCTTTTCCTTAGTTTATTACATAGGTTATTGGCTCAATAAATGCCCATGTTACAAGCATGTGTTCGGCCATGTGTGGGGTGACAAGGCAAGGTGGAGGAAAATAATGTGAGCTAGAAGACAAGGTAAGAAAGTAAGGCTTTATTCCTTTGATTTTTCAATGTTTGTAACTTGTCTTCTTCTTCATTGTAGGTGGACGATTTCAAGGCTCAAATGGGGTGTCTCAATCGACAATCAAGAGCCAAGAACAAGCATGGAAGGTCACTTGAAGTTTAAGAAATCAAAAAAAGGTGGAATAAGAATCTACTTTTTGCTTTTAGCATTTTGTTTTTGTCTAGCTAACATGACCTTGTTCCTTGGCATTATTTCGACAGCATGGAGGCCAAATGAGACCTACATACTTTGACATTAAGTATTATAGCACATGGGAAGGTGAGTCACCATGTCTTATGTCTTTTATAAAATTTTAATGTAAGCTTTATACTAGTTTTTGGACTGAAAATCGGCCCCTATAGAGCACCTTGTTTGACACTGCCTTTAATTGATTTAGAGGGTCATTTTAACCCTATTTAAGATTCCTAATTCGTGGCATGTCAAAAACTACAAGGTAATTGCGTAAAACGCGTTTTAGTGACACCCGAAGGTGTGTTTTGTGCTCTAAGGAAATTTTGGGAAAAATTGTCTTTATGAGTTCCAAGTGTTTATAAACACTTATTATAGTAAATAATGATATATTAAGATGTTACTTTGAGTTATATGGGGTTACATCAACCCATGACATAATTTACGGGCCATCGGGACACTCCCGGGCAAAAGGAGCGCTAAGAAATCCTCCTGTGGTTTTTGTTAAATTTTGAGAAACCACTTCGTGGGTTCTCTTTAGAATGGTAATAATGATGTTAGGAACTCTAGGAATTAATTTTATAGGAGTTCGTGCCACCTCGGCACTCCTCCGGGCTTTTCGTGTTTTAAGGGACGTGCGTGAGCACTCCCGAGCGTTTTGCGTTTTTGACTGAATATAGCCTAGGGAATATGTTATATATTCATATAATGAGTGTATGACCATTTGGTTTAAGTTTTAGAAGGTCATACAAGGTCATGCTTGATCATATGTTTCTAAGGCGTTTTAGCGTTTATGGTGAAACGACTATTTTTACGTAACGTTCTCATGCATGGGTTTTCATGCGTACGTGAAATGATTTATATCTGGATTATTTTCCATTAAATAATGGTTTTATAATGTTAATTAGATTTGGGGTATTTCAGCTAGGGCACCGTACCGCATGGCACCTGCTGAAATGACAGAGCTGAAAGAATAGTTACGTGATCTACTCGACAAAGGATTTATACGCCCGAGCGTATCACCCTGGGGAGCACCGGTCCTCTTTGTAAAGAAGAAGGATGGTAGTCTCCGACTTTGTATTGACTACCGCGAGCTGAATGCGGTTACAGTCAAGAATAAATACCCATTGCCACGCATCGACGACCTATTCGACCAGCTGAAAGGAGCCTCAGTCTTCTCCAAGTTCGACCTCCGTTCTGGGTATCATCAGATTGCTATCAGAGAGCAAGACATAGAGAAAACGACATTCCGTACCAGATATGGCCACTAAGAATTCACCGTCAAGCCATTCGGTTTGTCAAACGCACCAGCAAAGTTCATGGATTTAATGAATCGACTATTCAGTGAGCAGTTGGACACTTCAGTTGTGGTATTTATTGATGACATCCTTGTATACTCAAAATCAGCAGAAGAGCATGAAATTCATTTGAGGAAAGTGCTTGAGACACTGCGCGAGAACCAGCTGTATGCGAAGTTCTCCAAATGCGAGTTCTGGCTAGATCAGGTATCATTCCTCGGTCATGTCATCTCGAGCGCAGGTATCTCAGTTGACCCTTCTAAGATAGAAGCTGTACGATCATGGCCTAGACCCAAGACTGTTACCGACATTAGGAGCTTTCTGGGTCTAGCCGGTTACTACTGGAGATTTGTAAAGGACTTCTCGAAAGTCACTAAGCCCATGACTACACTGATGAAGAAAGATGCCGTTTGTATGGACAGACGAGTGTGAAGTATCATTTCAGAGCCTAAAGGACTCATTGACCTCAGCGCCCATCCTTACTCTTCCAGAGGGCACAGAGGGATTTGAGGTATATTGTGATGCATCAGGCAAGGGAATGGGATGCGTACTCATGCAGCATGGCAAGGTTGTAGCTTATGCCTCCCACCAGCTGAAAAAGCATGAGGAGAATTACCCGACTCACGACTTAGAGTTAGGAGCCATTGTCTTCGCCTTGAAGATATGGCGACACTATCTCTATGGGGTAAGCATCACCATCTACTCCGACCACAAGAGCTTACAGTATGTATTCACACAGAAATAATTAAACTTAAGACAGAGAAGGTGGATGGAGTTTCTCTCAGACTACGACATCGACCTACAGTATAAGGAAGGGAAGGCAAACGTTGTAGCCGACGCTCTGAGTCGTCGAGCACACTCGCTCCATTCGCTACTCTCTTCTTCTAGCTTGGTTGACGAGGTGCGAGACGCTTAGTTGAGCGACCCTTACCTAACCGAAGTCAGACAGAAGATCACATATGGTACATTTGAGAAGAAGAAATATGATTTTAAGTTGCATGAAGATGGTCTGATTCGGCTGAATGGCAGGTTATGCGTTCCCCGAAGCAATGCTGAGCTAAAGGATCGCATCCTGCGAGAGTCACACAGTTCTACATTGTCAGTCCATCTAGGAGCCTCCAAGATGTACAAAGACATGAAGAGGTACTTCTGGTGGTCAGGAATGAAATCAGATGTGACAGAGTATGTATTGAGATGCTTAACATGCCAGAAAGTGAAGTTTGAACATCGTAGACCGGGCAGAATGGTACAATCTATGCCAGTTCCGGAGTGGAAGTTTCACGATATCTCCATGGATTTTGTTGTTGGACTCCCATCTGCTAGGGGAGGACTCAACATGATCTGGGTTGTAGTCGATCGCCTCACCAAGGTTGCCAGATTCATACCGATGAAGGACACCTGGAAGGTAGTGAAGCTCGCAGAGCTATTCGACAAGGAGATTATCAGACATCACGGAGTCCCAAAGACCATAGTATCTGACCGTGACATCAGATTTCTTTCGAGATACTAGAGAGCTACACGGGAAGCGTTGGGTACAGAATTGAAGTTGAGTACCGCCTTCCATCCTCAGACTGACGGTCAGACAGAAAGGACCATCCAGACACTGGAGGACATGCTTAGGGCATGTGCCTTAGACTTTCAGGGGAGTTGGTTAGATAAGCTTCATCTTATCGAATTTTCGTATAATAATAGCTATCATGCCTCGATTAAGATGTCGCCATTCCAAGCTCTATACGGTAGACCTTGCCGTACACCCTTGTGTTGGGATGAGTCAAGTGAAGCGGTCATC
Organism: Limonium bicolor; assembly: GCA_023374045.1. NCBI lineage: Eukaryota > Viridiplantae > Streptophyta > Magnoliopsida > Caryophyllales > Plumbaginaceae > Limonium > Limonium bicolor. Next base: position 162,234,049 of record CM041780.1, read on the forward strand.
ATAGGACCAGAGTATCTTGAGCAAGTGCAAGCTGAAGTTCAACAGATTCGAGCCAATATGAAGGCAGCCCAAGATAGACAGAAATCCTATGCGGATGTGCGACGACGCGACCTTGAGTTCGCCGTGGGCGACCAAGTGTTCTTGCACATTTCACCTATGAAGGGTGTCTTCCGTTTTGGTCAGAAGGGCAAGCTGAGCCCAAAGTTTGTAGGGCCGTATGCTATCACCGAAAGAGTTGGAGTTGTAGCCTACAAGTTAGCATTACCTGGGGACTTGGGACGTGTCCATGATGTATTTCATGTGTCACAACTCAAGAAGTATATTGCTGATCCTTCTCATGTTCTAGAGCCCGAGAGACTATCCATTGAGCCGACCATGAGATATGTCGAGACCCCTATGAGAATCCTTGACAGGAAGACCAGAGACACTCGCCATAAGTCTATACGAATGGTGAAGGTCCAATGGTCAAACCATGTGTTATACCCAAAATTTCAACCCCCCGGAAGGGAGTCTCTACTAATAGGCTAGTTTGGTCAAGTAGCAAGGGTTCCCGGTTCGATCGGCACATCTCAGGGTACTAGGGACAGCTTAATCATCTCCAGGGGCATTTTCGTAATTTTTCAAGGCTCTTAAGCCCTCTATAGGCTTTCTCTCTCCTCCAAAGAAGGGTCAAATCAATTCAAAATGCTTTGAAATTTTAACCCATGATAGAGGATGACATTTTAAGCATATTGGCGTTGAAATTTTTATTTTTAGAGTTTCCAATAATTTTCTAGCAATTTCCGATTGAATCTGACAAGAAATTGAATTAAAAAATATTCCAACATTTAAAATTCGATTCCACTTCAGAAAAATCACAATTTCCATCCTTGACACGTGACTAAAATTTCACAGCAAAATTCCTTTGGGAAGTCACTTAATTAAAATGCCAAAAAATCTAACTTTTACTAGATTTTCTTTATCTTTAAGAAAGTCTATATAAAGGGATAGATCTTTTGATAAAATCAGAATCTCATAAGCTCAAGAACCCTAGGAAGTCAGAAAGCACAGCCTCCCCTCTCTCTCTCACGTTTTCCAACACCCGGCCACCCGAATCATACCGAAAATCCCCGAAATCACCATCTAAACTCGTTTTCCAATCCCCAAAGCACCAATAATCATCAAAACCCCACATAAACACCACCAAAACGTGAAGAACAGCAAGAACAACCAACAACCAGAAGCTTGGTTCGAAAACCTTTCGGGTCTACCATCAACGGAGCACTCGACAAATCCCGGTGTGAAGAATCATTGTGAACCCGAAGGTAAAACAGGTAGAAATTTCACTTTCCTAACTCTCTACGATATTATCAGTCTTGCCTCAAAATTTGGGCTCACACTAACTCTTTTTCGCTTCTGTATTGCTAATGTTTTAGCTACTGCCTTGTTACTTGTTTGCTAAGTTTCGTATTAATTTTGATTTCAAATTGAGTTCTTTCAATTACTAACGTGTTTATAATTTCAGGCTACACACCCATAAAATTTGAGCTCAAAACACCTTCAGGAACCATCAAAAACTCACCGTCGTGGGGTGTCCGTGACCTCGGACTCATTGTCCGGGACCACGGACGGGTTGTCCGTGGCCACGGACACCCACGGACGGTGGCGGATTTTATATTTTTCAATTTTTCGAATTTTAGGGTTTTTGTCAATGCATGTCCGGGCCACGGACATCCTGTCCGTGGCCCCGGACTTTTCAAGTTTGCGTTTTTATTTTAGTTCTGTTTTCGAAATCATTTAATTCAATGGGGGTCCGTGGTCTCGGACATTAGGTCCGTGGCTGCGGACGTAATTAAAATTTGACCTAATTCTGCCTCCGAACCCTAGTTTAGGTAGCTTTTAATTTCACTTTAATTTATGTCAAAAAATGTTAAAAAATAAAAAAACAGAAGTGCGCACCTAGGTTAAAAACAACTTTGTAGAAAGCCGTAAATAAACCAAGTAGAGGAAAAACGACCTAGGAAGGGTAATGAAAGTAATTTGAACCCTAAATAAGTCAAATACCAAGCCCTTGAACCCGAACTCTTCTTTCCTAATTTGATCTAGGTTAAAATTAGGTGGCGACTCATAATAGGTTCCAGTGAGCCAGCTTAGGTTTTAATAATTATTGTTATATGACATAGTTATTAATCTTAGGTTATAAGTGGACCTAAAACCCGGTTAGATCCTAATCAGCTTTAATCAACATAGGGTAGGGTTAAAATCGAGGCTCACAGACTGGCGACTCTACTGGGGACAAAATTCTTAATTTTAACTTGTTTAACTTTAAGAAAGAGGGCTTGACTCGAAATTGTTTATTTATGGCTTTATTTTCTGTTTGTTTACTTTTGTGCGCACTTTAATTTCTACACCTTTGCATCATATGAGAGCGAGGGTCCACACAAACCGATTTCACCCCGGGACCCGTTTGAGGGTCCCCTGTCAGGGACTCACGCCTTTTAGGTGATGTGAACAAGTGGGGAAAAGAGGAGGGTGTCGTCTAACCACACCCCCTTAATACCTGGGCTTTAGCCCCTAGCATTTTCCTGGCAGTATCCTTACCTAGCCCATTGTTTGGTCAGTCAAAGACCCGTCCGTAGACGCACACCTTCAGGTGATGTGAAAAAAAGTAGGGAAGCCCAAAGAGAATAGCGTGCAAGCCCTATTCCTTGTGGCGACCTGGGCCCATGCCCCAAGCACCTCTCGGGATCGATCCATACCCGGTTTGATTTTAACGTCAAGTGAGGACATGTTGAATTTGTGTGGGCCTTGTTTACCTGCATGATCAGCCCACTACCCAGCCTAGAAATTAATAGGAACTTTTCCTACATCAACTCGGCCCAACCCGATATCGCGGCTTTATTGTTTGCGGACCAAAGGCCTTGCTTGATTTGAATGTGTGAGTTATTTGTTCGGGCTTCGGCCCCAAAGTTTAGATTTAGGTGATTCTCTTCTGGCCCAATTTGAATTATCCAATTAGGTCTAGGCCCATAAAAAAGAAATTCACCTGAACTTGAAATTACTCACAAGTCCTGAAAATAAAACCTTCTTTGGCATAGCAACCATCTTCTCTGACCCAAAGAAAGTTAGGCCCATTCGTGATTAGGAACCATTCCAGCACATGCGCTTTACTTCAGGTCCAAACACATTCCGGCCCAAGGGCTCATGCTAGTCTAGGTAGACTTCTTATCATGACCCTAACCCAAAACCCTAGATCCAGGTGTCACCTCTCAGGCCCAATCAAAGCCAACTGTTTAGATTTCAGTCCAAATTCCAGTTCATAGTCTGAAAGATACTTCAGCCCAAACACCTCATTTTTTGGGTATCCTGGCCCACTTGCTTTCAGCCTAAGCCTGTCTTGATCTACCTTGTGAAGTGTCATTCTCACCTTAGTGTCTTTCAACCCACTTTCTCTTTGGCTAATAATGGACTTCTTGGAAACAGGCAAGCCCGAATCCAGATATGGCAGAAGAAGGAAATCCGATCAACACGGATGCCCAGTTGGCCGCTGTGCAGCAAAGGTGCAAGGTCTTGGAGTCCATTGTCGAGGAATTGAGGAGTAAGGCTAATCTCCAGGAGACAAATCAGCACACTCTAGAAAAACTTGTGGATGAAAATCTTAACCGTAGTTACATCGAGATTGACTCTGTTAGGGCCCAAGATCCTCAAACACGTGTGTGGGAAGGATGTTCCTGACAACCAACTAGCTGCAGAGGTCAAAGGGGGTTTTTAAAAGGATTGAGCGCATAGAGAAAGCCAACAAACCAGCTGGCTTCGATTATTTCTCCACGGCGTTGTATCCCGAAGTTGATCTTCCCCTAAAGCTGAAGCTGCCTACACTCGCTTTGTACAAGGGATCCTCGGATCCACAGATTCACTTGGCTATGTTCGACCGGGAAATGTCCGTCTTGGGGCTCAACGACATGCAAAAAGCCAAAGTTTTCGCACGCTATCTAGACGAGACTCCTCAGCGTTGGTATCTCACTCAGAAGATGAATACCAAAACCTATGAGGTGGTTTACGAGGCTTTCCTAAATCATTTCGAGTATGCTAAGAACCTCGAGGTCACCAGAATCGATCTGGCAGGAACTCGACAGAAAGACGGTGAGTCCATGTCTGACTTCATCAAGCGTTGGAGGAGAAAGGCTGCAGCCATGCATACCAGAATGGACGAGCAAGAGCAAATCGGCATGATAATTGAGAACATGCGAAAACAACACAACCATGAGCTAAAATTTATGTACTTTCCGAGTTTGGACATGTTGATGTGACAAGTCGGTATTCTAGAGGAAAGGATTCATAAGGAAGGTTTGGAGCTCGAGTGCTCAAGAAACTCCGGCAGCGGCTCCAAATTATCTAAGCCAGGACCAGAAAAGGCTTATCTTCAGACAGTAGCTTGTGCTCAAAGCAGTTTCCCAGAAGTGAATGTGGTTCAACAACCTAGAGCTCCGCGATCAAAACCTTAGGACGGTACCCTTACCACGCCGAGACTCATCGCAAAGGGAATTCACCAACATTGGCCGAGCACCAAGTCAGGCGTTTGAAGAGCTTCAGAAGAGAAACCTGCTACAGCCCCTGGCCCCTCGGCCAGGAACCACTCATTTGGGGAGGCATCTTAATCAATTCTGCCACTACCATCAGTTGCCTAGCCATTATGCTGACAATTGCCGAGCATTGAAGCACAAGATTCAAGACCTCCTCGAGCAAGGAGTCCAATTTTCTAAGTATGCAGATCGTTTTATTTATGTTTTCTTGCATCTTCAAATTTTCCTAGTGGCTTATTTTCTTAGTTAGTTTTCAGTCACCTCAGATTGTAATCTTTACGTTTCTTTCATGATTCATAAATAAAATCATAGTTCCATTTTCAAAATTTCTGTACAAACAATTTTTCATTCATTCATTGAAAAGAAAAAATGTTTCTCAAGGAAAGGGATCACGGAGTAATCATTTCCCGACTATGGAACAGAACGATTTGTCTCTTGTTTCTAAAAATTGAACATGCCACGTTAAACACCACAGCTCACCCCTAAACAAACCACATTGCGGTTCGGAGTCCACATTTGTCAAATTGTCGTCATAAACCCTGGATTAATACTGGGGGCAATCTAAGTTTAAGTTTGTCATCTTTTATCTTTTGTTTAAATGTGCGAACGAGTATCCGAGTGAAAATCTCGCGAGAGTGTCTTGAGTGGAAAAACCATGAGTGAGCGAGCGTGTCATTTTTACACGACTACGGTGAGACCACATTCAAAGGTAAGGTAAACGGCATAACTCCGACCGAAGGAGATTATTTGTAAATTTACTCTTAGACCATAAAAAGTAACAAAGAGCGGATGCATAACTATCAGGAATGACGAAGCACCTAGGTACAGCACCACATAGCCAAAAGCTTGTGAACCCTGACGTTAAACCCTAGGCACCCCCGCTGAGCCTTTCATATATCCCTTTTCGATATTGTGAACTCCACAAAATAACCCAGCCAATGATGAATGTTCGACCCAGTGACCAAAGGAAGCAAGGAGTCAGACTCTCATATAACATTCTCATCAGTCCAAAGAAGCAACGCTGCTATCAGCATAACGAAGTGATCCGCAAATGGTCCCAGAGTGACACAAGATATAAAGAGCTCACATCAAAAAGCTCTCGAAGCCCAAAACCGGGAAACACAAGAACCCCGAAGGCAAAGTCAAGAAAGGATAAAATAAAAGGCAAACCCGAAGTGCCTCGAAGAAATCCAAATGACAAAAAGAGAAATGGTGTAAATGACAACTTCAAAAGTCCAGGTCCAGAAGCTCGAAACACAACACAACATGAAGCAGCCAGACGACTTCAAGACAAGGAAGATGAATCCGAGAGAAGACGCAAGTTGCAGCTTTGGTCACCCATTTAAGCTCCACATACCTCAAATATCCCTCCATGATCCTGTCGCCTTTCATCACACCCTATGGCCACGTTATAAGCTTTAAAGACTTCCGACTTGATAGTTGTGTATCTAATCACGTGAAAGTAACAGATCGAATGCGTAAATCCACCAAATGTCAAATTCAATGGTCTAGCAGTTGTGACCGTGAGCAGAAAACAAGTACAAGCATCAAACACGCTGAGTGTAGGTTAGGAAGCACCACATCGAAACATAAGTCGTGACCCTGTGAGTACGAGACTCGTTCGCGCGTTTAATCAAAGAAAATACTGGGGGCAATCGATCGTTCCGATTGATTGCCATGAACTCTAGCTCAGATTGTCCTAAGGAAAGATACTGGGGGCAATTTTTGGTTCCAACAATTGCTATGTCAACACCAATTAAAAGCCAAAGCTTGAGCACCACCATCCCACCACAGGCACACATAAGCCCTTACCACCACACACACACTCTCAAGCCCGTTATTGGCCTTACCTCCACAAAAACATCAGACCCGTCATAACCCTGACCACCATCCAAAATCACAGCCCAATCCCAGGTCTATCACAAATCCTGAACACCGGAAAAAGCCTTTAACACCACAACCAACACCCACACACTTCCACCAATGACATGTTCATTTTTCAAGAAACAAATTGCAGATATGAAATTTTTAGTTAGGAAATGATCATTTCACTTTCCTTTTTCAGCAGAGTCTTTCTCAAGCATTGCCATGTTTGGCACATTTTTCAACAGTTCCTTGTTTTGGGCAAGCTTCCGACAAACACTCTAGTTGCATTTTACATAACACCTCAACATTGCCAAGTTTGACACCTTTTCCAACAATTTCCTGTTTTGAATGAGTATCTTTCATATATTTTGATTGCATACATCTTATCATCATTGCCATGTTTGGCACTCCAGTAATCAGTTTTCATCGTTTGCATGAGACCATTATCTTCCTAACTTATTTTTAGTTCGAGACCCTACAGTTTCCTCATTCAGTACGAGACCTAGCATCTTCATTCAGTGCATGACCCAGAATCAGTGCGAAATCCAGCTTTTTCTTCATCCGTTTAGTACGAGACTTCAGTGCGAGACCATGCATCTTCATCAGTGCGAGACCATCATATTCGTCAGTGCGAGACCTATCACCTTCATCAGTGCGAGACCGAGCATCATCATCCAGTGCGAGACCAGTACGAGACCTAGTATCATCTTCAGTGCGAGACAAGTACGAGACAGAGCGTGATCTAAGTTGGCGGGGCAGAGGCAATAAGTCCCCATCTTTATGTCAACTTCTTGGGAGAAACAACTAGTGGGCAGTGGCAATAAGTCCCCTTGGTAATCTAGAAGTTATCCCAGCACCCCAGTTGGTGGGCAGAGGCAATAAGTCCCCATAGTATACCAACCAGGAGCATTGGAACGGGTTTCGGTCCCCAGAAGCATCCGAGCATCATCACATCATCAGCATCATCAGCATCGTCAGCATCATCAGCATCATTAGCATTTCAACATCCTTGCATTTGCATACCACCCAATTTTCACTTGTTAGGTTGTCAACGCCTTAGAATCACTTGACATTATCTCAATTTCACATTTTAGGTAGTCAACGCCTTAGAATAGCTTGACATCATTTCATTCATTATAGGTAGTCAACGCCTTAGAATAGCTTGACATCATATCATCCTTATAAGTAGTCGGCGCCTTAGAATAGTCTGACAATACTTCATTTTTACCTTTAGGTGGTCGACGCCTTAGAATCGCTCGACATCCTTCCACTTTACTCATAGGTAGTCAGCGCCTTAGAACAGCTCGACACAATTTATCGGATTTCAATTGCATGTGGGGTCTTTTAAGATCCAAATTTTAGGGTATCACTCAAGCATCAACCAGCCTTTTCATTTCCATTACAAAGTCTAGTTGACGGGGGGCAATCTGTTATACCCAAAATTTAACCCCCCCGGAAGGGAGTCTCTACTAATAGGCTAGTTTGGTCAAGTAGCAAGGGTTCCCGATTCGATCGGCACATCTCAGGGTACTAGGGACAGCTTAATCATCTCCAGGGGCATTTTCGTAATTTTTCAAGGCTCCTAAGCCCTTTATAGGCTTTCTCTCTCCTCCAAAGAAGGGTCAAATCAATTCAAAATGCTTTGAAATTTTAACCCATGATAGAGGATGACATTTTAAGCATATTGGCGTTGGAATTTTTATTTTTAGAGTTTCCAATAATTTTCTAGCAATTTCCGATTGAATCTGACGAGAAATTGAATTTAAAAATATTCCAACATTTAAAAAATTCGATTCCACTTCAGAAAAATCACAATTTCCATCCTTGACACGTGGCTAAAATTTCACAGCAAAATTCTTTTGGGAAGTCACTTAATTAAAATGCCAAAAATCTAACTTTTACTAGATTTTCTTTATCTTTAAGAAAGTCTATATAAAGGGATAGATCTTTTGATAAAATCAGAATCTCATAAGCTCAAGAACCCTAGGAAGTCAGAAAGCACAGCCTCCCCTCTCTCTCTCACGTTTTCCAACACCCGGCCACCCGAATCATACCGAAAATCCCCCGAAATCACCATCTAAACTCGTTTTCCAATCCCCAAAGCACCAATAATCATCAAAACCCCACATAAACACCACCAAAACGTGAAGAACAGCAAGAACAACCAACAACCAGAAGCTTGGTTCGAAAACCTTTCGGGTCTGCCATCAACGGAGCACTCGACGAATCCCGGTGTGAAGAATCATTGTGAACCCGAAGGTAAAACAGGTAGAAATTTCACTTTCATAACTCTCTACGATATTATCAGTCTTGCCTCAAAATTTGGGCTCACACTAACTCTTTTTCGCTTCTGTATCGCTAATTGTTTTAGTTACTACTGCCTTGTTACTTGTTTGCTAAGTTTCGTATTAATTTTGATTTCAAATTGAGTTCTTTCAATTACTAACGTGTTTATAATCTTTAACTTTCACCACACACCCATAAAATTTGAGCTCAAAACACCTTCAGGAACCATCAAAACTCACCGTCCGTGGGGTGTCCGTGACCTCGGACTCATTGTCCGGGACCACGGACGGGTTGTCCGTGACCACGGACACCCACTGACGGTGGCGGGATTTTATATTTTTCAATTTTTCGAATTTTAGGGTTTCTGTCAATGCATGTCCGGGCCCACGGACATCCTGTCCGTGGCCCCGGACTTTTCAAGTTTGCGTTTTTTTTTAGTTCTGTTTTCGAAATCATTTAATTCAATGGGGGTCCGTGGTCTCGGACATTAGGTCCGTGGCTGCGGACGTAATTAAAATTTGACCTAATTCTGCCTCCAAAACCCTAGTTTAGGTAGCTTTTAATTTCACTTTAATTTTATGTCAAAAAATGTTAAAAAAAAAACAGAAGCGCGCACCTAGGTTAAAAACAACTTTGTAGAAAGCTGTAAATAAACCAAGTAGAGAAAAAACGACCTAGGAAGGGTAATGAAAGTAATTTGAACCCTAAATAAGTCGAATACCAAGCCCCCGAACCCGAACTCTCCTTTCCTAATTTGATCTAGGTTAAAATTAGGTGGCGACTCATAATAGGTTCCAGTGAGCCAGCTTAGGTTTTAATAATTATTGTTATATGACATAGTTATTAATCTTAGGTTATAAGTGGACCTAAAACCCGGTTAGATCCTAATCAGCTTTAATCAACATAGGGTAGGGTTTAAAATCGAGGCTCACACCATGATGTCGAAGAAGCGACATGGGAGTTAGAAGACGCCATGAAGGCGAAGTACCCACAGTTATTCATAGACTAGATAGTCTAGCATTTAGTAGATCCGGGTACGGGGCGTACCCCCTTTTAAGGGGGTAGAGCCTTTTTGCTTTTGCATTGCTTCGGGTTAGTATTGCATTAGAGTGTGTGTATTGTAGTATGTTTTGATAGCACATGTAGTGCGGAGTGTATGTGGTATGTATGTGTAATGTGTAATGTATGGATGTGTATGTGCAACGTGTAATGTGTTGGTGTAATGTGTATTGTGGAATGAAATTGTGTATTGTGTGATGGTATGTATGGAAATGGTGTATTGTGGATGTGAATTGCATATTGTGCTTGAATTGTGTATACTTGTAATGTAGTGGAAGTAAACACCTCATAGGTGGTAGAAGACACATTATGGCAATTGGTTTGCCTAATGAGTAGAATTATTAAACTATTAACCTTGAGCAACTTTGAGGGCAAAGTTTCTTAAGGGGGTAGATTGAAATACCCCGTAATTAAAAATAGTGATTAATTAGGCTAATAAATATTTTAGAAGCTTAATTAAGTATAAATAAATATAGGGAACAAATCCCGAAGAAAACGGATCCTTAAAATGGATTAAAACATAAACGAATCATAAAGCGCGTTTTTCGAGGAAACCGGGAAACGCGACTTTAAGCGGGTCAAATAGACTCGTAATAATTTTGGTCAACTAAATAGTCATTAATAAATATTAGTGAAGGTCTAGAACCAATAAAATCAGTAAAACGAGAAATAGTAAAAACTGTCAAAAACGGGAAGTTGTGGGTGAGAGTGTAATTAAAATAAACTAGTGTGTCCACTTTAAAAAATAAAAACTGAAAGTGTGTGTGTGCTGTGTGGGTAGCCGGCCGCATTAGAACCCATACCCCTCTTCTTTATTTCTTCCTTATGTGCTACAGACAAAGGAAATAAAGCAAAAGCAAAAAAATAAACCTCTCTCCTCACTCACTCACAAACCCATGTACAACATTCTCTCTCCTTCCTCTCTTGTTCCAACCATGGCGATTTGAGAGCCCCTCAGAGCCCACTTCCTCTTCTTATCTTTAAAACCTCAAATCACCACCAAATGCTACAAAAATCATACCGTTGAATTTGTATCGCTTAGGAGATCATTTTACACCCTTCAAAAATCTAAAACCTCCAACTTTATTTTTGAGGGTATTATCGTTTAAGAGCTTCAGGAGCACCATTTCAAGATCTACCTTCTTCTCCATGTTCTAAGGTAAGAAGTAGACCAAAGCTTCACTCTTTTCCATTTTCCTTGCAAAATACAAAACTCACGTAACACCACTATTCCATTGTCAGCCGATTTTGGCATGCCACTGCGAGAGTTGAAGCCTTGTCATCTTCTACTCAAAAACTCCATTAGAAGCTCAAGGTAAGACCTACTAAGTGTTTTAAGTGGTTTCTCATAATCTAGGGTTTAATACGTGAGATAGAAAATTTACTAGTTTTGGTGTGTATGTGTGTGTCTTGTACGTGAGTGTAGCTTGGCTTAGATAAACCAACGAAACAAAGGAGGAAAGAGGAGCAAGAAAGGAGAAGGAGGGAAAGAAAAAGGAATCAAGGAAACCCAAGGTAAAGAGAGGCCTCTGTACAATTTTAATGCTTGTGTAGGTATAAGTATATTGTTTTGGCAAAGTTTAAAGCCACTGTAACCGTAGGAAAAGAATGGAGTAGGTTAATGCTAATTGTATTTGTAGTTTGAAGCTTTTGAAAACAAGTAAATAAATTGTTAAGTGTAAGTAGTAAGTGTGCAGTGAGTATTAGAAGTTTGTGTGAGAATAATGTATATGTTGAACGGGTTGTGAATATATTAAGTGTGCAAAATTATGTGGTGAGAACACTTAGAAATGTAGGGAACCTCTGTCAAAATCTGTTTAGGAATTTAGACACTTGTGTGCTGTTAGAAAAGAAAGAACAGGGAGAGAGTTGCAGAGAAGGAAAGAATAAGGTTTTTCACTTTGTATTGTAACAGGAAAAGAAGATGTAGTTGAGTGGAGTTGTAAATGGTGTATTGAGAGTTTTTTTAACTAAGTTAGGCTAGTGTAAGAGTCATTGAGTTAGTGGAAGAAGAAAAGGAAAATCTGTAGCATCAATGGAGAAGGAAAATTGTAACAGGAAGAGAAAACTTACAGTGAGTGTGTAATGTAACAGATTTTTATAGAGTTGTATTAGGTTAGTTTAAAATGCTTAAACAAAGTTAAAACATGCTAGAATATATGTAGGAATATTAGGGAAGAGATGGTAGAAGTTTGGAATTGAAACAAGTTCAAAAACTTTTAGAAATTGCAAAACTGTAACTGGTCCGAGTTTGCAAACCAGTACTGTAACACCCCAACTACTAACAACACACTTAATAACGTATCGCAGCGGAAATCTCAACTCGCAACATCACTTACTCTTTGGTGTTACACGCCGTTAGCCACCCTCGTGGCTAACAAGGCTAACATATATACATCGTACCGGTCTGATGGACTAAACTCCCGAGCAACTACACATTAATCCCGTTCCATGTTCAACATTCATTATACACTTACATTACAACTGTACCGAGTAATTACCAACTAACGCCGATACAATTTCGGTCTTACTACACCTACAACACATCCACAATTTTCATGACTACCCACATACAATCAACTACCCCGTCCTACTCTCGAACGGCCTCCAGTTCCTTGTACCTGAAACAGGAAAGAGAAGAAAAGGGTGGCCCCCAAGGGGCTCAGCACCTTTGCTGGTATGGTAATCCCGCAGCCCACATGCTACCGGGCCACGCACAACTAATTGTCGTCTTAGCATGCGATTGATTATATTTAAATCATGCACAAACTACGCACACATATCATGCTTAATAAGCAAACATCCATTAGCAGGACACAAACACCAATTTAGCACACAACATAACAACACACTTCACTTAATAACATACACACAACTTAGTTCCATTCTTCTTAGAGAATGTTCACTTTACTTAGGATGTGCCGGAGGTAATATAAGTCCGCGCACCCCATACATACATTTTCTTCACTTAGGTATGGCGGCCTCATATAGGACCGATCACAACATACACAATTCCCCCTAGCTCCAATAGTGATGAGTTAGGTAAGCCTTGGTTAAGCTTGTGGGTGGTTGTAATTCAAGGAGGAAGAACAACCGTAACATAAACAAGAGGGAGTCGAAGCGAACTTAGGCATCAACACCCTACCAACATTACACATAATTTCCCTCCTAGCCCGATGTGGAGGTCGGGTAGGTAAGCTTTGGCTAAGCTAGTGGGAGGTCGAACATCCAAGAAGGATATACAACCCTAACATAACAGAATGGGAGTTAACTCACATATATACATCAACTCCCAAACAACACGCGCGACCGGAACGACCGGATTCCTCACCATACATAACATATACTTATTAATTAGAGGTTCCTTTATGGAACTTATCACATACGTACATCACATTGTGTTACTAACTCGGTTAGACACATCAGGGAAAATCACATCCCATTTCAACAACACGGATAACAGTATCCAATAACAACAACATACTGAACAAGTCACATACATCACACAAAGTCACCACATACACTAACGCACGGATAGCCGTAGTTAGAACGTTCCCGTGGGTTGGGACGTTTATTTCCGAATACCGATCTCTTATGTGAACCTAAGGTCGGTTAACTATTATTTAACACATAATTAAGGTTAAACGGTATCGGAATTAATTACGCCACAATAATGACTTACTGTAAACTCATTTCATGCTTTATCTTGCAAGGTGGCAAACACACACTGGCATACAAGCCGGTGTAACCCCCGTAGGACACAGGTTGCAAGAAAACCATACCTTACACCATGGGTTACTCTACCGTGTTCCCGAGGGTTCACTCCAACGCGTCATCTCACGCTCCCCGGATAGTTTTTGAACAACTGGTAATATTTAAAATGTTTTATTAACAACAAAGTCTTACGGTATGTAAGCTTCTATTATTTCCGTACTTACCCCGTTATCCTTTACCCGTACACTTAATGTTCTTATGCTTACGACTTCCTTAACTTGTTTCCTTACTCACATGTGCATTTCCTCTTCCTTTCTTCCCATTAATGATGTATTACTACATTTACATATGCCTATGTGTATAGGCATATGCTTATATACATATGATAACTCTAATCATATATATATATATATTTTAACTCGCGACCGGACTTGCGACCGACCTTGCAAGTCCGGTCCATTCCAGGAGATATCAGTCCGGGAAATTTCTGGCTCGACCGAACTTGCAAGTCCGGTCGCAAGTTCGGTCCCTTCCAGAGGCTTTCATCTACGGAATTTTTTCTGGCCGACCGAACTTGCAAGTCCGGTCGCAAGTTCGGTCCATTCCAGAAGGTTTCAGACGGGAGAATTTTCTGGTCCGACCGAACTTGCAAGTCCGGTCGCAAGTTCGGTCCATTCCAGAAGGTTTCCCGTCTTTGTAATTCTGGGCTCGACCGAACTTGCAAGTCCGGTCGCAAGTCCGGTCCGGCCCAGTACTTCAGTTTTAAAAATCTGTTTTCAGTCCTCTCTTTTACCCATTACTTCCCAATCTTCCTACATGTAATCCACATGTTTAAACACTATCTAGGCCCTCCAAATTGCCTTAGTTCATCAAACAATTCCTTACTCTTCTCTAAATCCATATACACAATTTTCCTCACTCCCTTCAACACTTGTAACAGTTTTTTGTTACATTTATGCTACAGATTTTATAACTCAATCCTCACTCTCCAATACAAAAATACTCTATATGAGGTTAGTAAATGAAATTCTTTATTGGAAAATACCATTGAAATCACTTTTACAAAGGTCAAGTAAAAGTATTCCTTCCTTTGAAAATACCACTTAAGAATCTTAGAGATATTATTGAAGTCTTGAAAATACCAATTGAAAATTTGGAACCACCAATTTAAATTCCTTTGAAAACACCATACAACTCCAAGCCAATTATTGTAACTGCATCTTATTCTTGGTGTGATTATTTGTGACCACTTGTTATAGGGAGTTTCTAGAATCATCCAACCCTAATGTGATCAGCATCAGCGTGAACTATCTTTCCACCCCAATTTGTGTTCGGCTTCCCTTGATCTCATGATAATCAAGTTTCACCTCCCACTTCATTTTCAACCAACAACTAATTCAAGCATGTACCATTTTTATCTTTTAGTCTTCCTAGTTATAATCATTACATCTCCAAGGGATAGAACTCCGTCTATCAATCATCCTCCAAATTCACTTAATCCAAGTTACGTAGGGAATTTAATTCTTACTAGGTTTGTATTGGGTCATACCTCTCCATAAATCACAACACTGTATATATACACATATCTATATATATTTTTTTATCAAAATATAATACACAATATTACATTTGATATCATATGACCATCTACTGTCGGGGTTTAGTTCCCCGGGAGTTTTTCTACTCCCTTACACTTATACTTTCACATACATCCGTTAACACAATAAACACACTTATCACAATGGTATTCGCATCTTCTATGCGCAATTACCACGATTACACCATGAATGAATGTGTATGTTTATGTAACACACACAACAATCATCAAACAAATATTTTGTGCTATGCACACCATTGTTCACGTACACTTGTACGGTAAAAACACACTAACGGTTTCGCGCTCTACCCCCTTAAAAGGGATTACGCCCACGTAATCAATCACTTAACCACTGGTTTATGACGTCCTACCGTCGTGAAGTGTTGTATCTCCATGCGGTTTATTATACAATATGTTCTGGTTTGAGGATCTTAGCCATATTGGCGGTTTAGTCCCTAACCAAGAATTCTCCTTAGAGTTTATTTAATTCATAACCAGTTTCGATTCTGGCCTATGAAACTTCTAGGCATTAATAATTGCCATTCACTCATGTTCACAACGGACATCCAACTCTTGAATCGCTGGCTCACTAGTTTTGCTGCGCGACTCTTGATAACTTCGAGCTTAGTTTGCCCCCTTCATTATTCTTACTGTATTGCATATCTTCGATTATCACCTTCATCTTGGTAATAACGATTTCTCAACCGACGCGTGGTACTTTCTTACCAAGAGCGAGTTCGGTGAGTTACAACCTTCTATTTACTTCCATGATAATTTACTGTATTCCACACTGATTTACTTAATTTCTTCCGACTCACTGTCGGTTACGTTTGAGCTACTACCTATTGTGTAGTACTCTGTCGTTTATTTCCAACACTTGAGGTATATTCCATACCGATATTTAACAATCGTGTTATTGTAGTCACTTATGCCAATCAAGTACCCTTTGATTGGTACGACCGTGCTTCTCTTATGCATAGGTTTTATCACACCATAATTCTTGTTCCTCCATCACAATTGACATTACCCAAACTTCCTAGCTATCACACTCGATCATTACCGCGCAAGTGCAATACCAAAACACTCAGTCATACAGAGTGCAGAGGCGTAAACTCTTGACAGTAAATCTTTTATGCGATTGCAATAGGAATTCACACTGTGTTCCTTATCACATAGTACCGACCATTGGCTTATTGCCCAGTCGGTTGTTATCACTTACCTTGTATGCCCATTGAGTTTCACTCATAACTAGTCTTATTTGCCACATTATTATTTAACAATACTTATGCAACGGTCGCTTACTGCGCACCGTGCTCTTACTCATTGTATAACATTAACTTACACTACATCCGCTATTATATTAGCTTCCATATTACACTGTGTTTTGCCACTTATTCGGCTGACTGCTGAATACTCTACTCTTCAAGCCTCTATGCTCCTTGAGCGTTGTTCATTACACATCTAGCATCCCACACCTATGGTGGTTGCCATTAGGCTTATCACTCTTTCCGTCTGCACAACTGGTACGAATACTTCCTTTCGTAGTAACAACATGGTCAACTCTTAACACATTCTCTGAATTAGTTCACATAACTACCGCTGTTGCGGTCTCACAATATCAAGAGGTGTCCCCCACTCTAAGCAGTGGTTCGTTATCCGCTTACTTACTTATATAACGTAAACTTCTGTGATCAATAACATTTTCTTAACACATTCGATTTGTGGCTTTTAAGCCTTATTGCCTCGTGCTCTGCCCGTTGTAGGCTGTCCACACACATTACATGGTTTAGATTGGTATTGGGCTCCATGACAAGGTCGTAGTATCACAGTTCCTTTCATGGGATGCCCCTTCAAGGATGTCAGACTTCCCTCTGACGACTTGTGTTTAAACTTGGTGTTAATTTCAGCCTTTGCGTTTCTGTCACGTATCTTGTTCAACCATTGTTGACCCAAACACCCTTTAAGGATAACTCCTGGGTGTTATTAGGTTATGCCTTTTCATCTGGCTTGCACTCATTGGTATTTTTAATTTCTATTTGCCCCGCGTTCTTTGCTGGGTTGAATATTCTCCTTAGTGAGATTGATATCTCTAGTGA
This sequence comes from Limonium bicolor, assembly GCA_023374045.1. Lineage (NCBI taxonomy): Eukaryota > Viridiplantae > Streptophyta > Magnoliopsida > Caryophyllales > Plumbaginaceae > Limonium > Limonium bicolor. Next base: position 162,251,229 of record CM041780.1, read on the forward strand.
TCATCTCGGGAGTCTCATCCCGATCATTGCACATTAACATATCCATAGTAGGCATCTGCCTCACCATATATAGGTGGGTACTTACTCCAGCTACTGTGTTCATCCATCCAAATCCTTGAGACATATGCGATGTCTTTACTTACTAGTCAGTGCACTTCACACATCTAGATTCTTAAACATTTCCTCGCAATAACTCACTAATCCCTTTAGTCCTCTAACTTAACTGGGTTCCTTTACTTCAACCATTCGATGGTAGTTTATTACTCTTGTCTGACTTTTACTTCGGACCGTAGTATGGAGTCGACTACTTCCCGTGTTCCAGACTCCACTCGTATACATATGTGGGGTACCCTACTGATACATTGCTACTTGCCCGACTACCCCATAAGAAGGTTTGTCAGGCCCACAAGCTCCTATCGGAGTGCGGTCGTCCCACATTACTGTTGGTACACTCGTAGTGTCCGTCACACGCCTAGGTGAAGTATTCTGTTGTCAACTCCTCTTATATTATCCTGTGATAATATGCATTCCATGCTTCCCGAACTTAATCAAGGGAAAAGTATCCATTGTTGTTTATTATGAACTCAATCCATTCCTCGGGTTGTTACCCTTGGGTTTACCGGTTTCTATCCGGTTATTCGAAAGTAACTGGGTATAACTTACCTACCATGCGGCACTGAGGCTGGTGTAGGTCTTCTGGTCTGGTTTTAAAAGGAAGAATTAAAATAGATTGGGTATGAAAGAAAATTTGGTTTTTGAAAAATGTTTTGAAAATTAATTTAAGTTTGAAAGAAAATTCTCCTGGTTTTACAACGTTTCCTTGCCTTAACCGAGTCTAGCTTCCTGCTGACTGGTGTATTTCCAAGTACTGAGGTCAGGCTATTAAGCCCTTCCACGGCTATGATAATCTCACTTATCTTCATGGTACTTCACTAAGTACCGGTAGTTGTTTAAAATTTCCGTACAGCCTTGTCATAGCAGCACTTGCCATGGCAAGTGCGCCATGCTAGCTGGTTATCGGTTCAATACACATTGGTTGCGGTATTGTTTTCATCCGCACTAATATCAGTGGCCTTGCTGGCCCCTACTTGATCTTGCAGCCTTAACAATAAATTTTTTTGGGTACTTCTCACTGTCTCCACATGATGATCATTAACTAAGGGTGTTTCCCATTCTGGGAGACCCCCTTTTACTGGGTATTGTTCCTCCTCGTACTACGTTGTCGTTCCTTAATCGGTGTTATACCGTTGGTGTATTAGTTAACATTCATGATCCCGTAGACACTCGTCTCGGGTTTCATTACCCCACTCTCCACTGTTGCACGATGGTGCGTTGCAAGCTGGTTGTTCTCAACTGCTCCGCATGTCGACCCAGGTTGCCGGAAATTCTATTCCTTTAAGCATAAGATTCTTCACTTTTCGCTATTAAATGCGGCAAACATTGTTCAGATGGAAACCGTCTTCGGGATTCACACCTTTCGGAATCTACCATATGTCAGGTTCCCCATACTTACAGAGGTAAATATCAAATGCCAGATCGGGTTTCCCGAGTAAGAGATGACTTCCATCTCTGGCGTTCTTCCCAAGTTATAAAATAGGGTTTGTGGAGGGCGGGATGGATATTGTAGGTATCCAGCACACCTGGCATTTCCTAACTAGCGTACTTCTCACGCTATCACTCAACCCTTAACCCAAAGCACTAAACTCTTAACTCGGTACTTCCTAAGCTCGGTAATTCAGTCATCAGAGCGATACTTCACTCTGATACCACTTTTGTAACACCCCAACTACTAACAACACACTTAATAACGTATCGCAGCGGAAATCTCAACTCGTAACATCACTTAACTCTTTGGTGTTACACGCCGTTAGCCACCCTCGTGGCTAACAAGGCTACATATATACATTGTACCGGTCTGATGGACTAAACTCCCGAGCAACTACACATTAATCCCGTTCCATGTTCAACATTCATTATACACTTACATTACAACTGTAACGAGTAATTACCAACTAACGCCGATACAATTTCGGTCTTACTACACCTACAGCACATCCACAATTTCATGACTACCCACATACAATCAACTACCCCGTCCTACTCTCGAACGGCCTCCAGTTCCTTGTACCTGAAATAGGAAAGAGAAAAAAGGGTGGCCCCCAAGGGGCTCAGCACCTTTGCTGGTATGGTAATCCCGCAGCCCGCATGCTACCGGGCCACGCACAACTAATTGTCGTCTTAGCATGCGATTGATTATATTTAAATCATGCACAAACTACGCACACATATCATGCTTATAAGCAAACATCCATTAGCAGGACACAAACACCAATTTAGCACACACAACATAACAACACATTCACTTAATAACATACACACAACTTAGTTCCATTCTTCTTAGAGAATGTTCACTTACTTAGGATGTGCCGGAGGTAATATAAGTCCGCGCACCCCATACATACATTTTCTTCACTTAGGTATGGCGGCCTCATATAGGACCGATCACAACATACACAATTCCCCCTAGCTCCAATAGTGATGAGTTAGGTAAGCCTTGGTTAAGCTTGTGGGTGGTTGTAATTCAAGGAGGAAGAACAACCGTAACATAAACAAGAGGGAGTCGAAGCGAACTTAGGCATCAACACCCTACCAACATTACACATAATTTCCCTCCTAGCCCGATGTGGAGGTCAGGTAGGTAAGCTTTGGCTAAGCTAGTGGGAGGTCGAACATCCAAGAAGGATATACAACCCTAACATAACAGAATGGGAGTTAACTCACATATATACATCAACTCCCCAACAACACGCGCGACCGGAACGATCGGATTCCTCACCATACATAACATATACTTATTAATTAGAGGTTCTTTATGGAACTTATCACATACGTACATCACATTGTGTTACTAACTCGGTTAGACACATCAGGGAAAATCACATCCCATTTCAACAACATGGATAACAGTATCCAATAACAACAACATACTGAACAAGTCACATACATCACACAAATCACCACATACACTAACGCACGGATAGCCGTAGTTAGAACGTTCCCGTGGGTTGGGTCGTTTATTTCGAATACCGATCTCTTATGTGAACCTAAGGTCGGTTAACTATTATTTAACACATAATTAAGGTTAAACGGTATCGGAATTAATTACACCACAATAATGACTTACTGTAAACTCATTTCATGCTTTATCTTGCAAGGTGGCAAAAACACAGAAAAACATACTGGCATACAAGCCGGTGTAACCGGTAGGACACAGGTTGCAAGAAAACCATACCTTACACCATGGGTTACTCTACCGTGTTCCCGAGGGTTCACTCCAACGCGTCATCTCACGCTCCCCGGATAGTTTTTGAACAACTGGTAATATTTAAATGTTTTATTAACAACAAAGTCTTACGGTATGTAAGCTTCTATTATTTCCGTACTTACCCCGTTATCCCGGTACACTTAATGTTCTTATGCTTACGACTTCCTTAACTTGTTTCCTTACTCACATGTGCATTTCCTCTCCTTTCTTCCCATTAATGATGTATTACTACATTTACATATGCCTATGTGTATAGGCATATGCTTATATACATATGATAACTCTAATCATATATATATATATATATATTTTAACTCGACCGGACTTGCGATCGACCTTGCAAGTCCGGTCCATTCCAGGAGATATCAGTCCGGGAAATTTCTGGCTCGACCGAACTTGCAAGTCCGGTCGCAAGTTCGGTCCCTTCCAGAGGCTTTCATCTACGGAATTTTTCTGGCCGACCGAACTTGCAAGTCCGGTCGCAAGTTCGGTCCATTCCAGAAGGTTTCAGACGGGAGAATTTTCTGGTCCGACCGAACTTGCAAGTCGGTCGCAAGTTCGGTCCATTCCAGAGGTTTCCCGTCTTTGTAATTCTGGGCTCGACCGAACTTGCAAGTCCGGTCGCAAGTCCGGTCCGGCCCAGTACTTCAGTTTAAAAAATCTGTTTTCAGTCATCTCTTTTACCCATTACTTCCCCAATCTTCCTACATGTAATCCCCATGTTTAAACACTATCTAGGCCCTCCAAATTGCCTTAGTTCATCAAACAATTCCTTACTTTCTCTAAATCCATATACACAATTTTTCCTCACTCCCTCAACACTTGTAACAGTTTTTGTTAAGTGCGGAATTTATCTATTTTGTGCTTAATGTGGTTAATATTTCATTGATTTATATGATAATTCCTTACTATATTCTTAATTAATGATGTGAAGATTATTATTCCTCACATGGTTTTATGCTAAACAGGTTAAAAACGCTGAAGAAAAGGTCTATAAACTATGTCAAGATATTCACAATGGACCAATACGGGACGCACAGGAGCAAAAACAATCTTCTGCTTAGTTTACAGCATGGTCTGGGTTTATATACTGGGTTATAACCCGGACCCAAAAGAACGGAAGCTACTGCCTATTTCTGGGAGTGGTCCGGGTTTACAGATTTACACATACTCGGACCAAGAAACGGATGGAAACGCGAGCATGACATGGGCCGACAGAATGCACAGTCTTTGTCGAGCCCAAGATTATTCAGTTGCATGAGATACAGGGCCGACAACTACTACATTACTTCAGAGGCGCGGAAATGTTATTGGTGCAGGCATTTACCGAAGGCGTAGACAATTAATGATGGGCTACCGACCGTCACTCTTGGACCGACTTGCACATACAAATGGAGGACCCATATCACGAGGAAGTATGCAATTCTTTGGAAACAAGGAATGTGCACATGGGCCATGCACAAGTGAAGTACGTGAAATAATGGGCTAAAACAATTCGTAGAGTGGAGCCACATATATATAATACTTTTGGACGAATACAGGGGGATTAGGATATATTATTCCAGAATCCTAGCCGCGCAGGTAGGAGCAAGAGACAGATAGAGGGAGACACATTAGACAGTACTGACAGACTGGGGCAGAAGGCAGAGATTGGATTCGTCATTGTTCTTCAATTAGATGACGTTTTCTAATCTCTTTATTATTGTTATTACTTCTTGACTCCATGTCTGAGTAGTCGTTAGAATTCTGGTTTGCTATGGACAACTAGTTTATTATTGTGCTTCTTGAGTGGTCGAATATAAATTCTATACAGATTGTAGTTTTATTCCTAGTTATTTATTGAATTCTCTTGTGATTAATTATTGCGTGAGTTTATTTGGTATGAATTGCTTACAAGTGAGAATGCAGCATCATTAGACCTTAGGAATATTTCCAGTGAAACTACAGATGGCAATTCCTGGGGATTAGCTAACTAGAAACCAGATGACTGTTAATGCTACTAGTTAATTTGTAAATTCGTAACGAGAGTTAGGATTTGGGAGTTGCTAGTAAGAATCTATCTTGCGGGAGACCGGTTTTAGATTATTTAGATCTGAGGTTGCAATCTAGAATTTAGAAAACACTCAGGAAGGGAATTGATAAACTAGGGATAAGTAGTAAACAGGATTCACTTTTTAGATTTATTAGAAACTCACTTTTAATTGTTTTATTATTGTTTTTTAATTTCTGCAACCAAACCCCAATTTTACTATTGTTATTTTTCTTTAGTTTATTAGTTAGTAGATTAAAGACTCAAACTAGACACAACCTCCTTTGGTTCGATAACCTAGAGAATACTACCTAAGAAAACTTGCTACGACAGACCAGTACACTTGTTGAATATACGTTTTATACCGTACAAGTTTTTGGCGCCGTTGCCGGGGAGGCACGGTTATTTAGTTTAGTCTTTATTCTATTTTTATTGATTTGATTTATTTTATTTGTTTTGGTTAGTTTGATTGTGTTTTGTTTTATTTTGTTTAATGTGTTTCGTATTCATTCATTGTTGATTTTGCTTAGTTTAGTTAGTTTAGCTTTATTTTTGTTTTTGTTTTTAGGATCGTTATTTTTTTTCTATTTTATTTTATTTTTTGGATTCATAGTTTCTTTTAGTTTATAGTTTTTTTTTCTTTAGTTAGTTTTTTTTGCGTGCTTATAGTTTCGTCCTTTCGATTTTGCTTTATTATAGTTTTCTTTTATTAGTTTATTTTATTATTTCTATTTCTTGATTTTATTTATAGGAATTTGTTTAGTTAATTTTATTTATCTTTTCGTTCATTGTTGTTTTTTATTTATTTTATTGTTATGTACATATTTTTATTTTTATTTTCTTCGTTATGTATATAATTTATTTTTCTTTTATTTCGAGGTACTTTGATTTGATGGCTGGATATTACAATCCGTCAAGAGGTTGGCCTGGATATTACAACCAATGGGTTGTATGTGAAAGTGTGGAGGAGACCACAAGCGTGCTTATTGTCCAGTTGTTTCTTCTAGTTTGGAGGATGCTCTAAGAAGTTTTATATTGTCTAGCCCTCCTGAAGCACGACCGTCTCCTGAACACTATTATCCTGCACAAAGTTACAACCAGTAGGTTATCTGCCAGACATGTGGAGGGGATCATGAGAGTTCACAATGCCAAAAAATATCTAGCTTGGTAGCTGCTCTTGCAGATTTTAACAAAAAACATGGCGAATCAAAACCCCGGTTGGCATGAGTCCTTCAGGATGGATATGAAGGAGATACGGGAAAGTAATGCAAGAATTTTAGCCCATCTAGATGAAATATCACAAAAGCTTGGATGTGAACCGGTTCCTGAGATCGAACAAACCAACTGCAGTAGCTGAGTGGAGTGATATGCAACTTGATCCAACGATCCCTGAAGTTGCAGACACACCTGAGGTGGCGATTATGGAGAGACCAGAGCTAGAGATTGAGCGAGTTGATGAAGCTACAGAGTTAGAGAATGATCTAATTCGTGAATTTGCCTGGTCTATTCCCTCTCCACCCGTACCTGAGCCAAAGAGTCTTCCAGTTGACTTCCTTCCCCCTCCTACTGTTGAGCCATCAGAGCAGAGTTATCTCATCGACTTCAAGGAACCTTTGATTCCTGTTGAAGTTGATTTTCATGCGAGTCCATCCTTTGAGTTTCCACCGGATGACAAGGACGTCTATATCCTTGAATTTGAGAAGGATGACTGCAGAATTTGATCCTACATCAAGGATCACCCACCCCAACACAACCACCTGATGCATGATCGGTGGAGTTTACACTTTACATATGGAGTGTTGAGGTTAATTTTCCATTTGATCGGGGACGTTTTATGAAGATATATGATGCCCGCCCCACCCACCCTTTGGCTCCCACATCGACATTTATTTTCGATCCTGGTTGACTCAGGAAGTAAGGTCTAGCCAAAGACGTTAAAGAAGGGCAGCTGGCTGGAAGGCAACCCAGTGTTATATTTTATTTTGTTAGTTTTTAATTTCAGTTTTATTTTGTTTTGTAGTTATTTACTTGGTTTTGTTGTTAGTAATGTTTAACTTCGTTTGTAGTTTTTGGTTGCTTTTAGTGTCTTCCTTTCAGATGAATGCTTCATGTGGATGCTGCAACCAGGCTGCAACACTTGAGTAAAACTCAAGTGTGGGGTGGGGTCGTTCTACATATGAAGTAACAACAAAATCCAGGGGAGTTCTAATTTCAGTTTATTTTGTTTTTAATTTTAAGTTGTATTTCTGACTGCTCTGCGGTGTTTCCTTTGGACATAAATGTTTTTTTGCGAGCTTTGAATTTTTCACTCCTGCCTTGTCACACAATGAGGACATTGTTTAATTTAAGTGTTGGGTAGGGAGCGCTCTTCAGTTATACTTCAGACCACTGGTTTTTGATTGTTTTCAGGTGATAAATAATATGCTTCTCTTTGCTGTAAATGTTGAATTTTGGGTGAAAATATCTGTGGGAGTTTGAATTGAGCCTGATGACGACCTTAAAAATCTTTCTGCTTAAAAGTTGTCTTTCCGGAATTGTTTTCTCAAATATATTCTGTTTTCACTGAAATTTGATGGATTGACTTATTGTGGAGACTAAATGTGTTTAGCTTTGGATCTTGGGGAATGATATGAATGTTTGGAATGAAAGGATAAGGCAAGGTACTCCTCTGATCAAAAATTTCCTAAACCGAATCAGGCCTCTTTTATCTGGTTATTAAGTCCTCGGGGTGCTTTATCACCTATCTACCTAAGGTCTTGTGATCTGGGATAGTTGGCCCAAAGCCGTTACATGGGTAAAGAGAAAAGTCTGGGTGAAGGAACAACTATGCAATTAATTAAATAAATTGGTTGTTTTTATTTCTTGATGAAGAAAAGTTTTAGCATACAAAATATTTAATTGCAGTTTTTTTTTAGTTTTTGAATATGAGTGTGTGGTGTTGAAAGGTATGCGGAATAAGGCATTACTTCACATCCCTTGTCATCCAAATGGTAATGGAAAGAAATTGGTGGAAGATCCTAAGCTAATCTGCATTTCAGTTTCCACAATTCAGTTTATTCATGTTTTTATTAAATTATTCCTTATTCACTGTTTGCGAAAATTGATAGCTTAGAGCAGATTGATTTTTCTGATTGTCATTTTGCTTGTTTTTCTTCTGCTTATGTTTGATCTTGGAGTCTAATGTTTCGGTTTGGAGTAATTATATTCTTTATTTGCTTGAGGACAAGCAAAAGCAAAGTGTGGGGGTAGTTGATAAGTGCGGAATTTATCTATATTTTGTGCTTAATGTGGTTAATATTTCATTGATTTATATGATAAATTCCTTACTATATGCTTAATTATGTGAAATGTTTAGATTATTCCTCAATGTGGTTTTATGCTAAAACAGGGTTAAAAACGCTGAAGAAAAGGTCTATAAACATATGTCAAGAATTATCAGTCAATACGGGACCAAACAGGAGCAAAAAAAATCTTCATGTCTTAGCTATTACAGCATGGTCTGGGTTTATATATGGTTATAAACCCGGACCACAAAAGAACGGAAGCTACTGCCTATTTCTGGGAGTGGTCCGGTTTACAGATTTACACATACCCGACCAAGAAACGGATGGAAAACGCGAGCATGACATGGGCCGACAGAATGCACAGTCTTGTCGAGCCCAAGATTAATTCAGTGGCATGATACAGGGCGACAACTACTGCATTACTTCAGAGGCGCGGAAATGTTATTGGTGCAGGCATTTACCGAAGGCGTAGACAATAAATGATGGGCAACAGACCATCACTCTGTGGACCGACTTGCACATACAAATGGAGGACCCATTATCACGAGGAAGTATGCAATTCTTTTGGAAACAAGGAATGTGCACATGGGCCATGCACAAGTGAAGTACGTGAAATAATGGGCTAAAACAATTCGTAGAGTGGAGCCACGTATATATATATACTTTTGGACGAATACAGGGGGATTAGGATATATTATTCCAGAACCCTAGCCGCGCAGGTAGGAGCAAGAGACAGATAGAGGGAGACACATTAGACAGTACTGACAGACTGGGGCAGAAGGCAGAGATGGATTCGTCATTGTTCTTCAATTAGATGACATTTTCTAATCTCTTATTATTGTTATTACTTCTTTGACTCCAATGTCTGAGTATCGTTAGAATTCTGGTTTGCTATGGACAACTAGTTTATTATTTTGCTTCTTGAGTTGTCGAATATAAATTCTATACAGATTGTAGTTTTATTCCTAGTTATTTATTGAATTCTCTTGTGATTAATTATTGCGTGAGTTTATTTGGTATGAATTGCTTACAAGTGAGAACTGCAGCGTTCATTAGACTTAGGAATATTTCCAGTGAAACTACAGATGGCAAATCCTGGGGATTAGCTGACTAGAAACCAGATGACGATGCTACTAGTTAATTGTAAATCCAATTTGAAATTCGTTAGGGATTTGGATGGCTAGTAAGAAATCTAGACTTGCGGGAGACCGTTTTAGATTAATTTAGATCTGAGGATGCAATTAGAATTTAGAAAACACTCAGGAAGGGAATGGAATAGATGGGAAGTAGTAGTAAACCAGGATTCACTTTTAGATTTATTAGAAACTCACTTTTAATTGTTTAATTTTATTTAATTTCTGAAACAAAAAACCCCAATTTTACTATTGTATTTTTCTTTAGTTTATTAGTTAGTAGATTAAAGACTCAAACTAGACACAGCCTCCTTTGGTTCGATAACCTAGAGAATACTACCTAGAAAACTTGCTACGACAGACCAGTACACTTGTTGATATACGTTTATACCGTACAAGCACATAACAAATCCTCGAACTCCATAACCACAATATCAATCTCAAACTTAAAACATTTGGCTCTTAAGACCCTCAACTCAACATTAATTCACGAACCTCTCTAAAACCAACTAAACACATTACTACACAGATTTTTTTCTTCACATTTGGGTTCATTAATTTGTTTACCCATCCCAACACTTAAAACAATTACAAACAAGGTTCAAGGTGGATCCCTTACCTTAATTTCACAAGTCTCTTTAATCTCTTCTTGCTCCTCATCTCTTCCAAAGTCGGTTAAAAGGGTGTGGAGTTTCCAAACTCCACCCCACATCCAAGAACACAAAACACACTCAATTAATTATCTAAACCCTTAGAAAACTCAATTCAATCAAAGGGCTTAGAACACAAAGTTAGGTTTACCTTTTTGAAGCTTTTAAGAGGGATTCTCGCCCTTGAATCAAGAAGGGAATTACTCCACCATTGAACGATTAATTTGGAGCTCAAGAACAAGAAGAAAAACAAGGTATCAAAAATGGTGAAAAATCGATTACACCAAGAGGTGAATGAAAGATGACTTTTTCTTGGGAATTTTTACTTAGAATGAAGAGGAGACCCATGCTATCTTTTGATGTCATTTTCTCTTCAAATGGGAAAAACCCATGGAGATGAACTTCATTGTTTTCAAATTTTGAAAAGAGAGATAGATAGAGAATGATGAGAGGAAACACAACTATGTGTTTTGTTTTGATTTGGGCATTTTGTGGTTGAGCAAGAGGATGAAGAGAGGCTGCCATGGAAGCTTGTGGAGAGCTTCAAAAATCGCCAAACAGGGAGGAGGGAAGGAGGAGAATTCGGTGGTGAGAGAAGGATGGAAGGAGAGAGAGGAGGGAAATGGGAGGAAAGAGAAAAGAAAGGTACTTTAGTACCTTTGTTTTATTTACTTTTCTTTTCTTTTTAGCTAGGTGAGAGTGTGAGTGGGGCTGTTTAACAATTAAAAACCGGCCCACATATATTGTACAAGCTGGAGCGCTTTCATCTTTTACAGAAAACGCTCGTTTATTTACCCGGTTTGGCCCTATCACTAACCGGGCCCGTTTTCTGGAATTTCTCCGTTTCCTTAATTTTAATGGCTACTAAGCTCCCATTAATGTTTATTTATAGTTATTTAATGAACTATAATTTTACGGGTTCGTTTGACCATTAACGTCACGTTTTCGGGTTTTCTCGAAAAACGTGCGCTAAAGCTTTATTAGCGTTTTAATACATTATTTAGATCCGTTTTCTTCGGAATTTTTCCCACATGTTCTAAGTGTGAATTAGGGTATAAAAATATATTCATAACCTAGTGAAGGTATATACCTCCTTAAATAATTAAATACGCGTTTCACGTTTTGAGACTTTTACGCATTTTCTTTTTCTCTTTTGGTTTTTATTCTTCACGAAAGATCTTAAGGACTTAGTTAGCCTTATAAAATCATAATTACATAATTAATTAAAAATTAAGGTTGGGGTATTTCAAGTACGCAAACCCGGACCAGCATAAAAACTCGACAGAAGTTTTTACAAAAGGAGTGGTGGTCGGGTTTACAAACCAAGACACTAACCCGGACCACCCCAAAAACATACCCGTAACTTATCAAAACAAGTGGTCCGGGTTTGCAAAGGAGTACACAAACCCGGACCATGCGAAAAAACACACCCGTAACATTTGCAAGCAGGTGGTCCGGGTTTGTATACTAGGGTGTAAACCCGGACCAAGCAATATTTCTACCCGAGGATTGTTCCAGCGTGTTGGTCCGGGTTTGTAAACCCGGACAACAACCCGGACCAACCCAAAATTTATAAAATGTGTTTTTAAAGCTTTGGTAAGGATGGGTAATGATGGGTAATGATATTATAAGATGATTAAGACATAATTAATGATGTTTAAAGGTCATTAAGGCCATAAACAAGTTTACAAAATAATTTTAAGTAAGTAAGTTAAGTAAATGTATTTGAACAACAATGAAATAGTAAGTATAAACTAGGAAATGTTAGTAAAGTAATTAGTAAGGTTAAGTAAGGGTAATTAACCACCCAATTGTATGTATATGTTAGGACTTAGATTGTGAACACCGGAGGAACGTCGGATACAAGTACAACGGTGAACGTGTATGAACTTCTCATGCCCCGTATGCTACCTTGGTTACTCTGATTTGTGTGTTGTGTGCTAATTGATCACCAAATAAGATAAATGCACGAATCGGAGTTATTATGCTTACTTGTGAATATGTAGTGTTGTATCTTGATGAATGTTATCTTTAAATCATAGTTTGTATAATTCATGAAATGTATGGATGGATATGAATGTGTGTATGCTTGTTTGTATTGTATTGTGACCGAATATTATTGTGATTGGACTTCTAACTGATTCCTAACAAGCTAACCAATCTAACTTAATAAATTGGTAATTAAATTGGAATGAGTATAAGTCCGATATAGTTTTGGCCACGCGTGAGGATGAGGAGACACAAGAGGTTGGATCCGATTCTGGCTCTTAAACTGGTCCACGGCTCAAACCCCTTAAATGGGTAGCATCCTGGATTGGTGAGCCAAGTAAAACCCGGTGGTGGGACGGTGTAGTCCCTGCCCGGAGGTCATACCGACTTAACATGAGTAACAGTAAGTAAGTAAGAATGAGTAAACAAGTATGGGAAAGTAAGTAAGTAAAGCAAGAGAAATGTATGTAAGTGGGTTGGGTAATGAGTAAAAGAGTAATAAGCATCCGATTAACCCGGATGCATAACTTGGCTAACCCTTGTGAAGGTAAGAGTTGTGTATGCCATTGTATTGTTGTTAGCATGTGTATTGTATTGTGTATGAATGTATGATGAATGTAAAGCATGTATGTATGTTAAAATGAACCGCATGTTTATTCGACCTTAAATAGTCGGCGTGCCCTTGTTAGCACTCGGTATATGCGAAGTTTATGCGCAGCTTTTGTTGAGCCCCTTGGGGCACCGTTTTAACATAATGCAGGTCCTCAAGAAGGGTGAAGGCCATGAAGAGATTTGATTTGATTTCTTTTTGTGTAATGATGAATTGAATGGTGTACTAAGTAGTACACGGCTGTAGGTTTTTTTGCCGGTGTACATGGGGTACACCTTTTGGATATTGATAGGATGATGGATTGGTATAGATGAGTAGTTGTTTTTAAACTCATTATTTTTGGAAGCTAGTGAAAGGATGTAACTGAATACACTTTAATACTCGGTAATCCATTAATGTAAGCGCATGGTATTTTGTATTTAGTAATCAATGTTTTAGTAGCTCGGTATATTTAGGCATCAGACCGTCACTGTATTGTAGTGTAAGCCTTGCTAACCGTATGGGCGGTTAGCGGCGTTGTATCACCCGCCGTAGTAGTAGTATTTCCGCTGCGAGTAGCTTTGATTATTGGGATGATTGGACGGTAAGTACAGGATTAGCGGTAGGGGTGTTACAAAAGCTCTTCCTCTAATGAGCAAGGATGACTTGTGTGTCTCCCCGCTACCAAGTCCTGGGCCGTGGTAATGGAAGGAGATCCCTCCCTCCCCTACCATGGAAGAAAACCTATGCCCACATCAACTAGTAAAGAGTACTCCAAAATTTACAAATTCAAGCTCTGGCAAAAGTATGACGATTAGGACAGCGGTCTCAGGGAAGCTCAAGGCCGCCAGAGGGGATGATGGTGTCGTTCTTCAATTGCATGAGTAGGGACATGGCTCATGCAATTGCTTGTTTTGGAATCATTGGTTCGATTCAGTGTCATGTTTGGTAGTAGTGATGTGTGGGTATAGTGTTGCCCATGTTTCAGCATATTTACTAGGTGTTTGTTACTTTGCTATGGTACATATTTTGACTTATGAAATTTGTGGGTGGTAGACTCATGGTTATCTTTTGGTTTTGTCAGCATAAGTGTAGGTGGTTGGATGATGGAGGGCGGTGTCCTCCTTGAGTTGGTGATGTTATGGTAAAGCGGCTCAAGCTTCTGTGGCCATGGTATGTGTTGGCCTATTCCAAAACTACTTATGCCACGTCTCACGGGATGTAGTTACAAATAGTAGCTGCCTCTTTAGGCTTTGTTGGATTCGTTTTTTTTTTTTTGTAATCATGACTTATATGTAAACTCTCTTTAATTAATGTAAGGTCATGGATGGGGTTTAAAAAATGTCATTACTTTAGACCAAGAAAACACAAACATAAAGTATATGTCCTCAAATCTCAACGTGAGACCATAACTACAAAAGATAACTAGACATTGATAAATAGTGTGAAAATGATTAAGAGTTAAGTTCTTCAAAACAAAATGATCAAGAGTTTTCAAAAACACCAACCTTTTTCATTAATAGATAACATGATACAAAAGTACATAGGCAAGGTTTCTATGAACCCCATAAATAGTCAATTGGCAAGGAAGTCAGTGGTAAGACCAACAACCTATATATGAATAACATCTGCTAGAGAAGATGATAGGATTATAACATATGGTTTAAAATGGAATTATAAGTTTATATAACATTTAAGGGCAAAAGTGTAATAAAGGAAAAGTAGAGTGATATGCCGAAAATTATAGAGTTTTTAAGGATGATCATAGTATATGGTTGAGAGATTATATAACATAGCATTTAGACTATGATCATAATGTTATAATATGGAGTTAGTGTCAATTATAGGAATTTTATACTTCATATGGGAATATATGAATATATAAGGTATTATAAATTATATACCAAGGTTGAGAAGGTGATAAATTAATATTGGTATATTGGTATTTATATGGTTGGGAACCATATTGAATAACATTAGATATATGATCTAAGTGTTAGTATGTGAAATAATACAAACTAACTTAAGAGAGTTCGTAGCTCACATAAAATAATGGGATTGTTATAAGTTAAAAAGGGGTTTTATAATTCATACGAATTGTGTATGAATATTTGGAAGGTTATAAGAAAAATAACATGATTAAGGAATTAAATAAAGTATGATGAAGTTTATTATAAGGTGAGGAATTTCATTATGTAACATTAAAACATTAGGACTTAATGTCATTGTATAAGGAATTACATAAAATAATAGAATTATATAATTCAAGGAATTATATTAAGGGATATATATATAGTAATGTTGACTTGTATAAGTGGACCTAGTCAACCAAATTGACCATGAGGGTCAAGTTGACAAACTCACAATATAAGTGGGAATTTTAAATGCCAAAGGTTAATAATACTTAAAGGTCAATTATGTTGAAAATCATATAGTAACAATAACTATAAGAATATGTATATATATATATATATATATATAAAAATAGCTATTTGTATACCCATGGATTAAAAGGTGATACATGTGAGACTTAAATCCTAAGTTGTAACATAATACAACATGTTAGTTACTAACATACTTAATGGATTTAATGAACTAATTCCCGAACTCGTTAATAACCCGGCTAATGACGATTGACCAATCACGGGGTAAACATACATGGAATTAGTAGTTATTCGGGGTACCGAGTTATTAAAATTATAGTGTATTAATACTTAGTATATACGTATGTATATTCCAAAGCTGGGTATATAGAGGACGGACTCGGGATTCGGATGTCTGCTTTTTCTCCGTCGGTGTATGGTATGTTACTGTGTGGCCCGAGTATCCTGAGGATTTCCTTGGGTTCGGACATATTTGTGCATATGGTTTCTAAGAGTGATATTGTGGATTATATTGATATGTTTATGTGCATTCAATTGCTTGACTATCTCGCGTTATTAACTGAGCGCGAACGTCTTTCGGACTAAGATAATACTGATTGCAAACTCTATACGAGTTACGAGTAAGATGAGGAAATAGATGATTGGTTATTAAGATCAATGTAATACATCATATTATTCCTAGTGAGCCTAAGTAAACAACTTAGGATGAGATTCATTAATACCAATCTCTAGAGCATATGTACTCGAACATGGAAAATGACATAGATGACTTCCTCGGAATGTGTAAGACCTAAAAGGCAACTATATGAAATTATATTCACTATAACTTAAGAGTAGATCTTAGGTAAGATGATATGGTTACTTAATCATATGGTGAGAATTGGTATATGAAGAGAAACCCAGGGTAATCTTGGATTACCTGGTTGCACCGAGTGATCACTAGAGAGGACTACCTAATCTGGTCCACTCATGGAAATCCAATGAGCCACATTTGATCGTTGGTCAGAAGGCACTGTTGTCGGTGCATGGCTTCGGCTGCTTAAGACGTCTTTATTAGGCAAAGAGTTAAATCTAGAGATCTCTCGGATCATTGGTCGGGAGGCACTGTTGTTGGTACACATAGGACGACTGTCCAAGTACATAAGTAGTATGAATTATAATGGGTTGTCCCGACATGACACCCGCCATGAGTTTAAGAGTAAACATGAAACGAATGAGATTAAGAGTATTAGTCATACCTTAATACGAGACCTCACTAACTTTCGTAAATACGTATAACGAATAATGGGCCTCAATGGCCGAGTGAGAGTAACGAGAACCGTTCACAAGAAAACAACTCTCGTTTTAGTACAGTATATACTCGTTTATTGTTTTAGTTATATGAATGATTACTTGTGGAATGTTGTGGTTGTATTGGAAGAAATGTTGGGTGTTTAATTATACCATTTACAGTTTCAATATTATATATTTGTAAAACGGAATAGCATGTAATGAACCGCATGATAAGACGGCTAATTGACTTAAGGAGTCTAAAGGATTCTAGGATTACACTTTAGCATATTCAGCGGTTATGCTGAGCCTTTATGACAAACGTATTACAGGTGTTTGACCGAGACGGCAGCCGGAGCGCAGGTTATACTTTTGGGTAGTTAGCGGTACATGTATGTATCACACTTTTGGAAACCGTTTTGGATTATAATACGGTTGTATGTATTATGGATACTAGACTGCTCACTTATTACGAACTTGGTATTGTATCTATAGATTTCTATCTCTCGTCATCACAGTGTGTTAAATATTAATTGTTGTTGGATGCTTCATTACTCACATGGGTGAGTAATGACGGTAGCACCCAGAGTTAGAGTGATTGTCATTATTATCTGCTGCGAACGTCTTTTAATTATTGATGATGCGACGGTGATTAGTATGGTATTAAGAGTAGGGGTGTTACACAGACCCTTGATTAGGAGTGCCTCTATGTGTGATTAATTTTTCAAAATAACATCAACTATCATTACTTAAACCAACTTGAAATTACATTTGGTAAGTTCCCTACCCAGATGTTCTCCCAGTTACATCTCCTTGCTAAATTTTTCCCAAAAGGTGAGCATTTACATTTCCATCCCTAGGTACATATCTACATGCAAAATAATCCAAACTAGATGCTTTAGCAACCACCTCATCTAAAACCACCTTAGACTCAAAATCCACCATACTTTCCTTGTTGATATACAAGACATTGGCTAAGCAATTAGTGACGAAACAAACAGATTCATATCATGCATAACTAGCTACGCGTAAGCCAAACAAAAGGGCCAGAGCCTCAACCTAGGGCTGCAAAATTTGTGCAATTGCTAAAGTCCCACCGCCTGCACCTCCCCTGTTTTAACATACAAACCACCCCTACACCACCACCTCCTTCCTCTGGATGCACGCTTCCATCTACAAAAATATTGACACAATCAGTTAAGACCAACTTTCTTTTCTCCTAAAACTGCAAACCTTGTGCACTCACCTTTACCTCATCAGCCTCAAGAAAAGCTTGTGCCTCCATCCTACACCAAGCAAAGCTCTTGCCATGCTCGTGTTGAGCTTTGCAGCGCGCATATACCAGACCTTCCAAAAGAATTTTATCAGCGCGCCAATAAAATCAGCATTCATAGATAAACAGCAATCCAAAAACCAATCACATAAGGCAACATTTGTCCTACACTCAGGCTTTTTAATACATTCATTCATACTTCACAAAGAAGCAACATCTTTGCACTCCATAAAACATGCATGAGATTCTCCTTATCACCACAGAAAAAACACCTGTCATCAGAAAACCCACCATAGCGAATGTCTTACATGTAATTATCCCATGAAGAAACTTCCAAGCAATAACTCAACTCTTGGGTGCAAGTGACACAATGAATCTTTTCAATTCTTTCATACACTTCGCCGCAGATGCAGATTGACAAATCACCATATTTATGAACCCTAACAAATAGGTAAACTGGCTTACTCACAAAATTTCCCACTCTTAACAGGTTTCCAAGCCCAACCATCTGGATCAGTGGCGGAGCCAGGGTGTCCTGGAGGGAGCAAAACACCCCCTAACTTTGTTAAATTACATAAAATTATAGTGTAAATTTTTTTTTAGAAAAATTTAATAAAAGAACCCCCTAACTTTTTATAATTCTGTCTTTGCCCCCCTTAACTTTTATTTCTGGCTCCGCCTGATACAGCTCTTCAGTCAAATGAGCATCATTAAAAAGCTGCCTAACAACGTCTTCCTTCCAAGATCTTGTGTCATCAATCAAACTACTAACAGTATTATTAGAAACAAAAAGCAGGAGACAAATGACTAAGTTGCAGCCTACCTCCCGGATTATCCCATAACCATCTAAGTGTGATTAATTTTATTGAAATGAAATTAGTATATAGAATGCGTTAGGACAAGATCCAGGGTATTTATTTCCAAACATACATACATACATCCTTGGTATTCCTACAGCCGTAACCCGGCGCTAATGCATTATCCTACATCACGCAGATAATCTTAATTATTCACAAAAACACTTGCAAATCAGTGTATATAGATTATATAATATGTAGTGTAACATTTCACGAGAGCAAAGTGGAGATACAAACAAGACCATTCGGTCCACTCTAACCAAATAATACTGTAAAAGGCAAAGTAAAAATACACAAACACACAAAGCACTTCTTATCAACACCATTGTTTCCACTCCTCTGTTTCCGCATTGAAGACCAATGAGAGAAAGAAAGATGATACATAACCCAACCCAATACCATTAATGCGTCTCACTCTTCAAGAAACGGTAGGAATCTTCCTCAGTCGACCTCCTCTCTGTGAACACCTACATCTCAGGACAACATAAGCAAAAACCTGTATAACACAATGAAGCTAACATAACCCCAACATTCCTCCACCGACTATCCTCCACTACCCCTTGTTCCCTCAGTATATCCTCCCCGCTCACCGCGCACGATCCAAAACACCCGCTCCAGACAGTACTCCCACCACCGAACTCATTGATCAGGAAATCCTCGTACGGGTACTTGAACAGCGACGCGGTAGGGCATTTCCAATCCAGTACCCTGGCAATCTTATCCTTCGGGTATGAAATAACCAGAAAACAAGAAAAACGACCCCATCACGCCCGAAATCACCGAGTTACCGACGATGAAATCCGGTACCAGCGTGCTACAACACACTACCACGGAGTTCGCCGTGTACAGTATCAACCAGATCAGCATCACGAAGTGTGTGAACGCGGTGAAGCTCCCGTGTAGACCGACAAGCCAATACACCGGGACGGCGAACAGCACAGCTAAGATCAGAGAGAATGGAAGGTAACAATTGAATTCGCGATTATGTATGATGAGACACGGTAGCTCCCACAGGAAGTTTCCTTCATCAAAATCTCACGCTCTTGCAGGAAGATCGGGAGAGCTTCGACCGTGCAAGAGAGGAGGAATGTCAGTATGAATGCGAATAGACCAGCGCGTTCCATCGCTCCATTTAGATCGTCGCTGAGATTGTAGAAAATTGATCCGAGGACGAGACCGGATATCAGCATCTGGAGTGTTCTGCAGGCGAAGAGTTCCTTTGTTCGATAGACGATTTTGGAGAATCTATGGCTTAGGATTACGATCTCTTTCCAGCGTGAATTGGCGTACTCGTATGACGGGAAATCGAACCCTGTCGTTGCTGATGATTCAAGCATTAATTCCTTATCCACTGTAATCTCCATCGATTTCATCAATTTTCCTCGTCCGCTGCTACCTTTGATTGTTGAAACAGTTGTTGTAGAGTCCGTCTCTTCCTCTGAGCGTGCACTTGAATCTGTGATTGTTCCTGCACGACACCAGTAGGATTCTGATTCTGGTTCTGAATTTGTAATTGCAGTATCTCTGAATCACCGACGATACAGTTCCCCTGCTTGCATTGACGTTGTACGATCTTATCAATCGAATCAATGGCGAATTCAACGACGTTCACGCGGGGAGGTAACTGTAACCCCATACCTTGAATAGTTGCAGCAAGCTGTTCAACACTCCCGTGCTCCATAACCATCCCGTTAGCCAGTAATAGGACGGAATTGAACAGCTTAACGATACGAAACCCTGGCTGATGTATGCTGAGGATGATTCCGGCCTTTCTTCTCAGCCATCGATTTCAGCATGTCAACAATCAGCAGTGCCGAACTGCTGTCGAGTCCCGAGGTAGGCTCGTCGAGTATCAGTACTTTTGGCTCGTGCACGACCTCAACACCAATCGAGACTCTCCGCCTCTCACCGCCGGAGACGCCACGGACTCCTCCACCGCTACACCCGGTGTCACCACCACCAACTCGACTTCCGGCGACGTGAGACAGGCCAAGTTCGGCGAGTAAGGAGTGAACTCGAGCTCGGAGGTCGGCGGTGGGAAGGGTGAGGCGAAGACGGGCGCTGAACAGGAGTGTCTCCTCGACGGTAAGGAGCGGGAAGAGGGTGTCCCGTTGAGTGACATAACCGGAGATTTTCTTGAAGTGGTTGGCGGTCTTTGTGGTGGCGGGGAGCCATTGACGAGTAATGAACCGTGATCAGGGGTGAGTTTTCCGGCTAGAATCTGAAGCAGGGTTGATTTACCGGCGCCACTTGGACCTACAATGGCAAGAATCTCCCACGCTTTTGCTCTGCAACTGACATCCGTGAGAACCCTTCGGCTATGATCGAAGGAGGAATTACATTTGCCGGTGGTAGGTGTGGCGGCAGGCTCTATTTGGTGGTGAGTGGGGTGATTATCTCTGTTCTTTTTATGGAAGATGTTGAAGAAGGGCTGGGTTTCATGGTGGTGGTGGGAGTGGATTGAGTAGTTGACTCCAATGGCTTCGATTTCACAGCCTTTGCGGTTCTTCATTGGGAAGAAGAAAGTGAGGGTCGGAGGGGTGGCGGTGAGGGATGTCAAAGAAGCTTCAGGTCGTTCTATTATGTTTGTGGCTCTTATTTTACTCCAGAACGAAAAGAAAAAGGTAATAGACACTAATGAGATGTGTGATTTTGGCAGGTAGTAGATGTTTCAACTGGAGCTGGAGAAACTCTTCAGCCTCTCATAATTCACATGTGAAGAAGAAAAGAAGACGCTACTACTGTATGTAAATGATATTTTCCTTTTCTTTTTTCCATCGACATATAAAATTGCATGAAGACAACGTGAGATGCAAATTATCTACCGCTGGAATCTTCGAGAATCATGGAATTTTGTTTTCTTATTTCTTCCTTTAGAGTGTAGCTGGTTTGAATCCACTACAAGAACATCATTCTGATACGGTGGGGATAACTTCTTGCATGAAATTGATCTGTATAACTCCTTTCATCACTTTTCATTTTCCAAAAATGAGGAAAAGGGTTCATAACTTTTTTTTTATTTGCTCAAAAGGAAAAGGGTTCATAACACATACTACAATATCCAATTTTCTAAGAGAAGTGGGCAAATTTGATCTCCGAGGAAATTCCAGGCTGTAGAGTCATGAGGGGGCATAGGGAAAGGACACGCGAAAAGTTGGGTGGGTCGAAACAAAACAGGATGAACATTCTTGCTTGCTGTACAATTTCTGTGGTTCTTATTAATAATAAGATATGATTAGGTTGATCATATGAATATGATGTGGATTAGAGAATACAAGAAAAAGAAAAGGCGAGTTCACGTGCATTAGGTCGTTGCTATATCTGGATGCCATATTCAAGGAATTTTTCATTTAAGAAAAAGTTTCAATTCCTGCTAATGTACAAAATAGATTCACGGGTTCATCTTCTTGTTCATAAAAAAAAAATGCTAATATCGTATTTTTGTAGTATATTTCTTTGGCTTGTGATTTGCGATAGTGTACAGGTCAATAAAGAAGTGTCTGGTGGGTATGATGCAACTGGCTGGGCAGTACCAGTGAGGTTTGCTGTATATGTTAAAAACGGTGTTTGGCTGAATGGGTAGCACAGACTCCGTAAGGGCTTGACATGAGAGGGATAACGTATATCTTGTCCGAAACAGAGCACGCTTGACAGATATCGAGACAGAGCAAGTGTCAACCCTAACCCATGTGAAGTACATTATAAGATTTTGCTTCCATTTGCCGTCCGAAAAGGTAGAAAAATATCTCCATCCCTCTTTTTCGGCAGGGTTATCATCGATGTCCTGGAAATTGGGCATTCTGAGCCAGATCTAAAGGCTGAACTCGATACAGTTGTATGTGAAGACAGAAAATGAAAGTAAAAAATGGAAAAAATATATATGCTATGCTATTATCTCCTTCTGCAAATGATTCTAAGAAAATGAGCTCAACTTTGATCGACGCTCAACAGTCAGCTTGAGGTTTCTTGCTTGGTGGAGAACCATGAGCAACATGTGGTAACTGAAACATTCTATTTACACTGTTTGGAATAGTTACCTTGATTAGCTATCTCCTTGTACATAACCATATTCTTTAAGATAGCTGAGTGTATAGTTGATTACTTATTTAAAAAGTACATAAAATAAACCTATTAAAGAACATATAATACTAGTTGATTTATCTTTCTTAAATGTAAAGAACATCTAATTTTGTATCAATTTGGTACATCTTGTAGCATTGTACCACTATTCAGCTTAATTTGGCGGTTGTTAAGATTGAGGTGAAATTTGTTCAAATTGCTGTGGTAGTTATATATCATTATAGATGCTCAATATATATAAATTTGCGCAATTAGATGTATAAATTGCTAAGTATTGTACCACATGTGTAACTGATTTTACTTTATTCGTTTTGGATTTTTCTATTTACTACTTGGTAAATTTCAACTTCTATTACCATGCACGAAAAACAATATATACTAACAAACACTGTTCTCTCACTAACCCTGATAAAAAACCAAATAACTACCATAGCAGTAAACAAACCAGTTGATAGCACCAGAAGAACTATGCTATTTTTGAATCAGCATCAAAAGCATTAGGTGTGAATAATTACATTTGTGTGGCCCATATTAAGTCTTTAAATAATAATTAGTTTGACTTAAATGACTAGCTAGAGGCCAAATCATGATCTAATAAACATCCAAATACATGTGTTGAACACATCATCATGTTCATGGTACGGCTGAGGAAAGACCATTAAAGTAATGTTGTACTAGTGTCGGTCATTCCAAAAAAGCAGCAAATATCAGCCATAAGAAATTATTACTCTTGTCATTGAAACTTTCCAATCATAGGACCCTCAAAATGTTGAAAACATCCATCATCTCTTCATACTCACCCTCAATTCATCTGATGTGGCAAAATTACTAGAGTAAGGCTTGCCTATATTATCTCAATTACCTCTACAGTTAGTTTTGGGTAGAAAATCTTAACAGAATATTTATTCAATAATCAGAAGGAGTAAAATCAGATGCGTCAGCATTATACTAGGAAACAGTTAGAGATATTTTAGGATCTTGTATTTTGTATTTATATTAGTTTTAGATAAATTTTTTTGTAGATATTTAGGAGGTTGTTATCTGCCTCCAAGTAGTATAAATGTATAGCAAAAACATCGGAAAAGGCAGAGCTTCTACCGTAAAAAGATAGTCTTTGAGAGAGAAGAGAGTTGTTGATAGTAATCAACGTTTTGTCTAGAATTAGACGTGAGAGTGATTGTTCAAAGTGTTGAACAGATCAGGTGAGGAGTTTTCAAATTATCAGTAATAAGATTGGTAGCGGAGTTTTTCTTCTAAACACTTTCTATCTCGTTCTTGTTTCTGCTCTATGCCAGTCTCATACTGAGGCTTCTGATTTTATACATTACGAACTTACAAGTGGTATCATAGCAGGTTTACCCAATATAGGGGTTAACACTTCTAGGTAGATCGTGAAAGATGAGTTCGTATTATGTAAAAGCACCAAGGTTGACGAAATTCAATTATTCCAAGTGGTGCAAACAGATGGATGCTCAGTTGATGTCCGTGGATTACAAGGTTTGAAAAGTGGTGATGCAAGGTGATTATAAACCTACTGTCGTTGTTGAAGGTGTGAGACAGAACAAACCTGAGGATCAATGGAAGCAGATGGAAATCTTTTAAGCAAAAATAAACAAGCTCTTCGCATTCTTGTCTCCTCCTTGTCCGACGAAGATCAAGGAAGGGTCTTGGGTATAAGAACGGCAAAAGGAGTATGGGACTTCCTGAAGATTGCTTATCAAGGAACAGAATCAATCCGCAAAGCCAACAAGAAACAGTTTCAATGAGATTTTAACAACTTTAAAATGTCAGAGGGCGCGAGTCTAGCACTGACGGTGGAAAGGTTCAATGAAGTGCTTATGGAACTCAAAACGGTTAGGGTAACTCTTTCTAATGAGATTATTAATGAAAGATTTCTTGATTCACTAACCAAGGATTGGCTTAAATATACATCACTTCTTAAGAAAATGAAAGAATTTTCATCTATGTCGTTTGAAGAATTGTGTTTAGATTTGATGGTTCATGAAAGCAAGATGGAGGAACAAATATAGTGGTGCACAAGGATCTTGCACTAAAAGCAAAGATTCCCGTCGAGGCACCATACTGGGGCTATGATGATGACATGGAGAATGAGACACAAGGACTGAAGTGCATTCTTAGTCGAAAACATGGAGGTTACCATGGTGAAATTCTAAACGTGAGTATAATTCCCGCAAGCATGAATGTTTCCGATGTCACAAAGCAGGATATTTGATAAAGGATTGTCCTTTACCATCGAAACCTCCACAACATCAAGGATGTGAGGCATGCATGGCAGGCGCCGTGTAGGGTGAGGATGATGCTGAATTAGATGGCATAGAAAGCAATGAAGTACATTTTTGCATGACTGCAATCCATCGGTCTCATACTGACGCTGCCAAATATGATGAGACTATGTGTTTGATGGCTGGAGATAAGGTACTTGAATCCCTCATAAGAGATCAGGTAAGTTCTCAAAGCTTGAATGATTTTTATGATAGTTCTACTAAGTCTCAAGTGTTTGATATATTGAAAGATGCTCTTTAAAAAATTAAGGATTTGGAAGCGAAACAGGAACATACCACTGAGTTTCTTGTGTGATTAATAAACTACAAGAAGAAATGGTTGTTTTGAAAGAACAAAATAAGGAGTTGGCATCTCAGCTAGTCTTGAACTCAGCTAAGGTTGTTCAATCTACATTTACTGCACCTGTCAGTACTAAACTGAGTTCTATTCCTAAGTGGGCAGAAAAAGAAATTCAATCTCTTAGAGCTGATAATGAGTGGATACATCATTGTAATGTTGATCTACAAAGACAGTGTGATGCACTTAGTAGAAAATTAGACATTATGACTTTGGAAAATCCCTCTTGGTATAAAGGAAAAGCTAAACTTAATAAAACGGTAGGTCGACCTAATCAAGGGCATGCTGGTCTAGGGTTTTATGGCACTACTTCATCAACGTCTGATGTTTTACCTCAGAAACAAAATTCACAGACTAGGACTTATCCTAAAAGATATCCTAGTGTTGCTAATCCACGAACTTCATACACTACTATTGTGAATGTTGCTTCAAATGTAAGGGTAGAGTGCAGCAACTGTCATATACATGGTCACCATATTCGTTCATGTCATAAGCTTCAACGCAAGAATGCTAGACTTGGTCAGTCTAATATTGTTAAATATGCTCAGCTTTATATCAATCTTAGACGTCCCAGACAACAATGGGTCCCCAAGCGGCACTAACTGTTTCTATTCTCAGGATAATAAAGACTTTCCAAATTGGTGGCTGATGGACTTTGGATGCTCTCGTCATATGAACGGAAATCATACTCTACTAACTTTGGTTTGGTTTTTTATGTAGGATCTGCCCTCTTCCTAAGGGCTTTCACAGATCGAAACTGATAAAAAAAAATTCTGGTTGTGCCCCAAATTGGTCGGTTCAAGCCTAGTGTCTTGGTTTTCTAAGAGGCATTCACATATTACACTCTCCATCATTGAAGTTGTATATATTGTTGCTACTACTTGATGTGCCCACAACCTCTACCTACAATATCAATTGGCTGACTATGGTGTTCTTTAGTCTCTTGTGCCAATCTACTACGATATTCTCTTTAGCATTGCATTGACGAAGGATTCAGTTCTACATTCCATGATTATACATATTGAGATTCGTCATCACTTTTCTCAAAATCAAGTTGGCGAGAATATTGTGGATCTCTCTCATTGTGCCACTGATCAACAATTGACAAACATTTTCACCAAAGCTCTTCCACGCGAAACGTTACCTTCCTTCAGTCTTGCACTGTGGATATTCAATGTTTACAAAGGTGCATTCTTTTTATTTATCGTATTGACTTCTATTGTGTGCATCAAACTTGGTACTTAGAGTGAGTGGAGTGTGACGTATATTTTATTATTTCATTTAACTCCAAATAAAGTAAGGATTACTTTTATTTCCGTGGCATTTCTTGATTATTAATTTGGTTGATCTGGATCAAATTCTAAGTTGGAACATTGAACATCTGGTGGCACTATCCATTTATTACCACCACTTAAATTTCCGGTTTTCTCTACCTGACCAACTGCTCCCTCAGCATAGAACCCACTTTCGCTGGTCACTTTACACTTACCATTTTCTCTGCAAGTTTCCCGTACCATTTTGCCAGTTTCTTTGCTGCACACATTTTTACCTCACCAATATTGGTTTTCATACTGGTATTTTTGCCAGTCTTTTCTTCCTATTCCATAAAGGATTCTCGAATAATAACATAAAAAAGGTGATTCACTTCTGGTTGTACAAGCATCATCCAACATCAGATGCTAGATTTACTTCAGCACAAGACTAGAACTAAGGTTTAGTGGAAAGAAATAAAGGAATTATGCAACACCCTACAAACGGAGATTCGTATCAGTCTTACCCACTTATGACGTACCATATGTTGCACAAGATTCCAGAAACAATTGTTCATGTCTACGCATCTGGATCATAATCATGATTGGATCCCCAACTCTCTCCAAGATGGGTCTTAAACTGAACGATTGTCAGTGTATTGTCAAACAACCACTAAAGGCTTCGGGTGTGCCTTCACAACCCTCAGAGCTTTTGGCCTGTCTACTTAAGCAGATGAAGAAATTTGCTGAAGCAGTTCATGAATACCTAACCTATATTTTCACACGCTTGGCTATATAGTATTCTTAAAGTATGTGTTGATCTTTTGCCCTTTTGCCTTGTTGCCTTTAATTTCGATAGCCAATTTTCTAGTCATCCTTATCCTGACCCTGCCACACCTTCATTGCTTTTTCTATGGACAGCCTATCCTTATGTTCTGTGTTCCTACACATGAATTTGTATAAAATGCCATTTTCATGATCTTGCATGCTATTTTACACTTCGTGAGATATACTTTTTAGTACCATTTTTTATTTCGCAAATGGGGAAATATGGTGGATAATTTGAATATGTTACTTGATTAACCAAATCTTGTTCAAGAGCTGCAAAGTTTTTAACATATTCAGGGGGAATGCTCAGTTTAAGGGGGAATGCATATCTTGAGGAGGAATGCTAAATTATCTCACCATACAAAGTTTGCTCACATCAAAAAAGGGGGAAATTGTAAATATATATTTATTGAAAGTTTTTGATGTGGCAAAATTACCAGAGCAAGGCTTGCCTATATTATCTCAACAACCTCTACAGACAACTTTGGGTAGAAGATCTTAACATAATATTTACTTAATAATCAGGAGGAGTAAATCAGAGGTGCCAGTATTATACTTGGAAATAGTTAGAGATATTTTAGGATCTTGTATTTTGTATTTATATTAGTTTTACATAAAGATTTTTTGTAGATATTTATAAGGTTGTTATCTGCCTCCAAGTAATATAAATGTATAGCAAAAACATCAGAAAAGGTAGAGCTTCTACCGTAAAAAGATAGTCTTTGAGAGAGAAGAGAGTTGTTGATAGTAATCAACGTTTTGTCTAGAATTAGACGTGAGAGTGATTGTTCAAAGTGTTGAACAGATCAGGTGAGGAGTTTTCAAGTTATCAATAATAAGATTGGTAGCGGAGTTTTTCTTCTAAACACTTTCTATCTCGTTCTTCACTTCTGCTCTCTGTCAGTCTCGTACTGTGGCTTTTGATTTTATACATTACAAACTTACAGGAATATTCAGAGCTAAGTAAGCATCCTTCCTTCAAGGATAACCTCAATCTTTCACAATGAATAAGATGTATTTTGTTTCCTACTTTCAACCTAGCTACAACCAAGTTGCTTAACAATTCCTCTTCCCTTCAATAATGACCTTACCTGTCAACTTTACCTCATTTCCAAGCTCAACATACATAGTATTTGAGAGCAGAAAATCAGGACCTGGTTTGGTAGAATCCATCTTAACGAGTTTCTCTGCAGCTTCCTTGTCCATCTCTATGTTTCTATGAACTTTGCAAGCTGCATAATGACGCCCTTATAAAGTCGTATGTTTCAACAAGAACTTTGGACTTATTAAAGAAGCTCAACTCGGCCATGCAAGTCAACCATACATGGATAGTGATTTTTTTATCAACACTTCATATAATATGGTAATTGAGCTAAGATACTAATTCCCTTCTTTTATAAGACCGTCACTAGAGATGTCAATGGATTGGGCTCATGTGGAGTGAAGCATCAATCACATTTGAATATATTACTTGTTATTTATCCATCAATTATCTAGTGTATCCTCATCCATTCATTTGTTATTGGCGGATAATTTGGGTGTAATGGTGTGATAATCAATCAGGAAAAAATTGTGCATGAAATTTATGTGTATAACAACAATTTAACAAGAAGAAAGCTTGGAGTTTTGGGTGTTCTCTTGAGATTTCTTTTGCATAATCCGTTGGTGAGGTGGTGGTTTCTCTTTCGATTTATGAAATCCTTCATAAAGTCTGAATCTCCCTCTTTTGTAAATTATTCAAATTGCTTTTGATTTAGGAGATTAGATCTAGTCTTTGGGAGTACAATCATGATTAAATCAGTTATAGTTGGGTATTATACGATGTATGATAGATCGCTACCGTAGGATGAGGTCGGTTTGATCTTGTAGTGATCTTGCAATAGAAGTAGTATTTAAAAGTGTATTAGCTTGAACAACCAATCATTTCCCAAATATGAGACTTCTTATGTTTATGGTATATGGTTGTTGTTGGAACTCTGGGTGCTGCTGAAGATGGATTTTTTTTTCAATTTGGATAGGGTATATTGAGGTTAACAATCAACTTGGTGCAATAACAAATCAACTAGAGCTTACAAGGATGAAAGAAAAGAAAAGAGATGTTTGTAAAGCGCTGCGGAGTCTAAACTTCAGAAGTTGTATTGATCGATTTCATCGAGTAGAGGATTCCCTCAGTTGTCAGAAGTGTTCATCGACTTAAAGATCATAAACATACGCGAGATTTAAGGGATGATATTGATGAGTGTCCATCATGTTCTAGAGGTGTAATTCCAAGCTTTATCAACACTTTAATGTTCATTTCTTCACTTTAGCTAGTTCTCCTCTAGGTTTATGTTTTAATGGCGTTTTTGCACATTCACTGCTGAAACATAACGAATAACATATCTAGGAGCATATTAGATGAACAAGGAACGCATTGGCGCAAATGGATCTAAAATCAGAGCTAAAACGAAGAGATGTGCTATATTGTACAACTGTACGAGAATGTGTTTGGGTCTACAGACTCGACAGCCCATTAGTACAAGCTACTTGGAAGATTTTGGCACTGGTTTGGGTATATGTCCGGGTATACAGACCTGGACCAAACACGGGTGACCTTTCTATCTATTTTCAGCCTGGTCCAGGTATATGTTTGGGTATTGCAGACTGTTTTTCTGAGTGGTTAAAACTGGTGTAAAATTAAAAGAAAGAAATTAAAACTCAAATTATAAACGTCGGGCTGCAAACAAATCCCGGTCGTAGTTAGTATAACAAGTGTCGTATCCACAGGGAGATTGTTCAATTACCCTAGTCTTGGTAGTTACTTAAAACTGTAAAAAGGGGTTTAGCCGGAGGCAAGCTTGATTTGTTGTTTGATCAGTGCAAATATAATAAAAACAGTAAAAAGGTGAATTAAGTGATGTGAATGGAAAATGTATCCTAGGATAGCGGGGAATTTCCTAAATTATTTAAACATATTTATAACCATGTTTCAATTATTTATTGCCTATTAGAGTTAATAATTGTCAGTTACGAACTCTTAATAAAAGCCTTAATATTTTCCTGCTCAGTCCGGAGTGTAAATATCAAGATTAATTCCTTTGTGGTACCTAGACTATCTCAAAATCATATGTTGATAGTTACCAAATAAATGCAGTCGTTTGTCGCGCAAAACATTTAGCAATATTAGTTGAAAGGAATTAAAACAAGTTAAATGAGAGAAACAGGTGATAAATATTAATTTACGTAATATTAGAAATCAAACCCCCATCCTAGGATACAAAAGAAAATTACTCAGACATTAACGGAGATAAGAAGATTACACAGATAGATTTTGACATTAATTCAGAGGAAGAACTGGTCTGCTCTCCTCTCACTGCTGTTCTTCTATTTCTTTTGTTACTGCGTGAGTGTGGACTGATGTGGTGTTACGGGAGAGAATTAAATGGAAGCGAATGGATATGGATGAGTGTGGTGAAATATTCTTCAGACTCCCGTCGTGCGTGGTGTGTCTTTATGCAGTTAAGGTGGTGGGTTTATATAGAGGTTTGGATCCGTACGAATTTGATTGCAGATGAAGAAGAGCATTGATTGCTTCATTGATTGCGCAGGGGACAGACTGAATACGCGTGCGGAGTAGATGGATAAGTTGCGGGCGAGTCGGGCGAGTTGCAGACGACGACGGCGCGAAGAAGATAGTCGCGACTGATAATTAGTCACGGTCCTGTTGGTGTCCGCCTGTTGGTACCGCCCAATAAGTGGCGGTTGCTACTCTCACGTCCGCGACCAAGACCGCTCAATAAGAGGCGGTAACCTCCTTCAACGCCGCCAGGCGGTAGCCTGTGTGTTGTCCGCCTGTTAAGAGGCGGTAGCCTCTGTGTTGTCCGCCTGTTAAGAGGCGGTAGCCTGTGTTTGTCCGCCTGGCGGTTGCATGTGAAGACCGCTAGTTATGGGGCGGTTGCAACCTTGACCGTGGCCTATTTCCTTCGAACTTTGACCGGCTCTAGATTCTTCGTTTGGACTCCGTTTTCTCTGAGCCGTTTGCGTCTACGCGTTCGTCTCTTTGTCTACTTCACTCCCGGCTTGGTTTTCCTCATGTTAAACCAATAATTTTGTGAGATAAACAATAAAACATAAACTAGAGGAAAACTAACCGAAGTGGAGAAATGAGCAAGAAAAGTGCTAATATTATACATGAAATACACCTAATAACATGCTCATTTGGACACTTATCACACCCCCACACTTATCTTTTTGCTTGTCCTCAAGCAAAACCATGTACCCAAGCAAGTAGGGAATGCTCAATATTAACAAATACTATTATGAAGGGTAGGATAAAGAAGTCAATAGTACATGATCTTAAACTTTTTAGAGGAGTGTGATCCATCACCTACTGGTGGCATAGGTGTACTCAGGGCAAAAATAAAAATTAGAGTTTCGGGGTATGATCCGGAGTACTTCAATGCTTCTTGATTTAAGGTGACTTTGAGAACTTTTACCATGGCCAACTTCTCTCAAGAATGGGCATTGAGGAGAAAACAAAAGGAAAAATAGATTTATGCATTTGTTTCACTTTTGCATAAGAGATGAGAAGATAATATGTAGGCATCAAGCCTTTGTATTTAAGAACACTCAACTCTCTTGTTGGTTACCAATGGTGTCTCGCAAGTCCCTTATTTATTCTATATTTTTTCTTTTTTTTTTTTTTGACAGAGAAGCACCCCTTAGCAATCCCTAAGAAAGAAGACAGAAAGAACCCCTGAGCAATAAAAATCCAACCATTTCAGATCATTTGGTCACACCGCATAAAAATGCTCCTCAAAAGTAATCAAAATTTTAAAATTTTGTACATTATATACCATTTATCCCACAATTCATAACAATATTTATCCTAAAGAGAACAACCCACATATTCCTAAAGAGAACAACCCACATAAAAAGGGTCCGCGATATTAAATTTGGACAAACGCAAGATAAGCAGAGAGATTAAGCATTTAGCATAAAATGTCACCGAAAAGGGCACACTCCCCCACACTTAAATTGAACAATGTCCTCATTGTTCACCAGAAAAACAAGGGAAGGCTTCAGAAGGCCTTTTCGGTAAGTAGATAAAATAGAGAGAACACGAAGCTCACGAATATTCATTTAAGCATATAAATTCTCCTCTGCATATTTTATTTAAATAAAAGCAAGGTTAAAGAAACTGGTACTCCCCTGATATTATTTTTGCTAGCGTGTATTGACTTCCCCCACACTTGAGCTTCAGCCTCAAGTAGCGTAGCTTGGTTGCGGTGTAGACATGAAATTGCACCTGCATAAGACACTAGAAGCAACCATACTATAAACGAGGTTAAAAGTTAGCAAAAACAAAATTTAAAGGGAACCTGAAAATTAAAACAGCATAAAAGCATATAAAGATAAGTTCGTCCGGGTTGCCTCCCGAAAGCTGCCCTTCTTTAACGTCTTTGGCTAGACGCTTTGTCGTTAGATCGATCCTGGGGGGTGGTTATGAGGAGTAGATCCAAAGCATGACTCGATGGTTTTTTTGAGAGTCCACCGGGATGCATGTTTTCTTTTCTTATCCCGCTCTTCGTCCGGGATTGGTGGTGTATCTCTGTAATAGACATGCCGTCTGGAAGGGTGATAAACAGAAGTGGGGATGATGATGATTGAGTATCCCTTACGAACTTGAGATCTTTGGATTTGCTATCTGGAGATCTTCCTGATGCAAACTCCAGCTTTTCATTATAAGCTTGAAGGGTGATTTTCCCCTGGGCTACCCAAATGTGCACATCGGCTGTGGCAAGGAATGGTCGTCCAAGGATGAGAGGTGTAGTGGGGTTCTCTTCGATGTCTAGAATGACAAAATCGCATGGGAAGTATAAGTGCTCCACTTTAATGATAACATCCTCCACCACTCCGCTTGGGTATGTTACCGAACCATCTGCCAGTTGCAGGGTCATCTTGGTCTTTTTCATCTCTCCAATTCCCAGCTTTTTGAAAGTGGAGAGGGGCATCAAATTAATGGAGGCACCCAGATCGCATAGGAGTATGGAAATGAGGTGCTACCAATTGTGACTGGAATAGTGAAGCTGCCCGGATCATTGCTTTTTGAAGGTAGTGGTTTTTGTAGAGTAGCTGAGCAAGCTACATTGAGAGGTACCGTACCGACTTCGGCCAATTTAGTTTTGTTGGATATGAGGTGTTTGAGGAATTTGGCATAGTTTGGCATTTTGGCAATGAGGTCTACAAACTGTATGTTGACGTTTAGTTGCTTCAGCATTGCTAGGAACTTACCATATTCATTATCCAATTTCTGCTTCTGGAGTCGGTGAGGAAATGGTATAGGCGGTTCTTGTGAAGAAGGTTCTGAAGCTGATGGAATAGTGAGGATGGTGGGAGATGTTTTTCTACTGGGGCCTCAGCTTTTTCTTCACTATCCTCTTTGGATTCTTCTGATTGGCGGGATGTGAATCTCGTCGGTTTTCTTACCGCTTCTCAAGGTTATCGCCTTAACCTCTTCTCCTTTCTTCTTCAAATTCGAGCTTCTCATTTTCATAACCGGCCACCAAGTGCTCAAGGTAGGTATTCTCAGATTGAATACGATTATTATAGACTTTGGCGGTGCTTTCAAGTTCAGCTACATTCCTTTTGGAAGTTTCGATTGCTACAACCCTCTCTTGGAGGGAAGGGTGTAGTTCTGGAACGTAGCTGTTTTAGCCACCTCCATCTTTTCTTCATCGTGCTCCTTCACATAGATGCACTTGGCTTGCTCTCTTGGATTTGGTTCATTTTGGCTGGGGAGAGCCCCCTGGCGGTCTTCGAGCAAGATGTTCTGCAAGTTGATTGAATTTACCTTCGATTTTCTGGTTGAAGGCTTCTTGTGCAGAGAGCTGGTTCTGAGTTATGGACATGAATCCTTCATCATCTCTTTGAGTTCTGCGTTTGGATCAACAGAGGATGAAGATGGTTGTTGTTGTTGTTGAAAACCTGGAGGGGGACCTTGTGCTCTATAACCCATATTAGAGTTTGGTTGGGGTCTGTTCCCCTGATAGGTGTTGGAGTTGTTGTTCTGCCCTCCTTGGTTTTGATCATTATTTTTCCATGAGAAATTCGGGTGATTTCTCCATGGATAGTTGTTGTTGATGTTATTGTTGTAGGAATTACCGGGGCGGTTTCCTATGAATTGTACTTCCTCGTACTGGCCTTTGCCTTCGCACTGATGGTTTTCATGAGGACCGGCGCATATGACACATCCTTCTGTAGGTGGAGCTGGTGGTGAACTTGTAGGTGGGGAAGCTATTGTTTTTTACATTTCGTTTGTGATGTTGTTAGCTTTTCCACCATCTTTGCAAGGGACGAGATCTGAGCTGATAAATGATCT
Organism: Limonium bicolor; assembly: GCA_023374045.1. Lineage (NCBI taxonomy): Eukaryota > Viridiplantae > Streptophyta > Magnoliopsida > Caryophyllales > Plumbaginaceae > Limonium > Limonium bicolor. Next base: position 162,286,169 of record CM041780.1, read on the forward strand.
GTAGGCTCAACATGGAGTAGGCCTGCTGCTCGTGGTGTTCTTCCTTTGGATCTCGTCCACTGTCTTGTATTGCTCGTCATGGTTTCGAGAAGGTCCATTCCTTCTTTAGGAGATTTCATCATGAAACTTCCTCCTGCAGAGGAATTGACGAGTAGTCGGTTCCCATCATCCAGACCGTTGAAGAATGACAGGCAGAGGGATTGATCGTCAAGACCATGGTGGGAACACTTCATAGCATATCTTTAAATCTGTCCCACGCGTCGTACAACGTTTCTCCCGGCTCCTGACAGAAAGTGTTGATTTCACCGATCAATTGCCTTGTTCTACTGGTTGGGTAGTATTTGGCAAGGAATTTTTGGGCCATTTGCAGCCATGTGGTGATTGATCGGGAGGGAGGCTTCGGTACCACCTGTTTGCTGAATCCGATAATGAGTGAGGAAATAGTTGGAGTCGAATTCTTTCTTTGACATTGCCGGTTTGACCAAAGGAATTGCAGAAGTCTAGGAAGAGACTCAGATGATTTGGGGCTTCATCTGGGTTCGCTCCACTAAACTTGCCTAGATCCCGGACGGCGGTGATGTAGTGGGTTTTGAAAACCCATCGTCCGGCTTCTTCTGGTGTTAGTTTGGGGAGAACTATGGCTGATGCTCTTCCTTCGGTATTCGGTTGGTGATAATCAGATAGGGCACGGTGTTCTGGTTGATTTGCATGGTCTATTTCATTTATAACTTCGTTATTGGCCATGGCTTGGTTTCTCAGGTTTCTTTGTGCTTGTAATAAAGTGCGCTCGGGTTCGGGGCTCGGACTGATTGGTGGAGAGCCTCGGGTTCGAGTATTTGGCATGCACAGAAGATAACTTGTGGTTTGTCAGAAACTGCAAATTATTAGTAAATAAAATAAGAAAGACAGAAATATTGGTTAGGCTGATAAACGTTAGGTTAGTGTACTGGAAATTATAAGTTAGTAGTTAGAGACAATGGAAAGAAATGACAGAAAATTGACAATGACATGGAAAGAAATGTATAAGGACAATGGAAAGAAATGACAGGAAATTTTAAGTTAGTAGTTAGGGACAATGGAAAGAAATGACAATGGAATGAAATGACAATGGACGAATGACAATGGAACGAAATGACAATGGAACGAAATGACAATAATATAAGAAGTTAGAAGTCCGAAGTCCAAAGTTAGATGTCCAAGTCAGATCAGAAGTCCGATGTCCAAGTCAGTTATAGAAGTCCGATGTCCAAGGTTAGATTATTAACAATTTAATATTGACAGATTATTATAATAAAGCAGGTGAACTACCGGAAACTAGGGAAATTGATGGAATCAATCTCCCCGGCAACGGCGCCAATTTGCAGACTGTTATTTCTGAGTGGTTAAACTGGTGTAAAATTAAAAGAAAAGAAATTAAAACTCAAATTATAAACGTCGGGCTGCAAACAAATCCCGGTCGTAGTTAGTATAACAAGTGTCGTATCCACAGGGAGATTGTTCAATTACCCTAGTCTTGGTAGTTACTTAAAAACTGTAAAAGGGGTTTAGCCGGAGGCAAGCTTGATTTGTTGTTTGATCAGTGCAAATATAATAAAAACAGTAAAAAGGTGAATTAAGTGATGTGAATGGAAAAATGTATCCTAGGATAGCGGGGGAATTTCCTAAATTACTTAAACATATTTATAACCATGTTTCAATTATTTATTGCCTATTAGAGTTAATAATTGTCAGTTACGAACTCTTAATAAAAGCCTTAATATTTTCCTGCTCAGTCCGGAGTGTAAATATCAAGATTAATTCCTTTGTGGTACCTAGACTATCTCAAAATCATATGTTGATAGTTACCAAATAAATGCAGTCGTTTGTCGCGCAAAGCATTTAGCAATATTAGTTGAAAGGAATTAAAACAAGTTAAATGAGAGAAACAGGTGATAAATATTAATTTACGTAATATTAGAAATCAAACCCCCATCCTAGGATACAAAAGAAAATTACTCAGACATTAACGGAGATAAGAAGATTACACAGATAGATTTTGACATTAATTCAGAGGAAGAACTGGTCTGCTCTCCTCTCACTGCTGTTCTTCTATTTCTTTTGTTACTGCGTGAGTGTGGACTGATGTGGTGTTACGGGAGAGAATTAAATGGAAGCGAATGGATATGGATGAGTGTGGTGAAAATATTCTTCAGACTCCCGTCGTGCGTGGTGTTTCTTATGCAGTTAAGGTGGTGGGTTTATATAGAGGTTTGGATCCGTACGAATTTGATTGCAGATGAAGAAGAGCATTGATTGCTTCATTGATTGCGCAGGGGACAGACTGAATACGCGTGCGGAGTAGATGGATAAGTTGCGGGCGAGTCGGGCGAGTTGCAGACGACGACGGCGCGAAGAAGATAGTCGCGACTGATAATTAGTCACGGTCCTGTTGGTGTCCGCCTGTTGGTACCGCCCAATAAGTGGCGGTTGCTACTCTCACGTCCGCGACCAAGACCGCTCAATAAGAGGCGGTAACCTCCTTCAACGTCCGCCAGGCGGTAGCCTGTGTGTTTTCCGCCTGTTAAGAGGCGGTACCTCTGTGTTGTCCGCCTGTTAAGAGGCGGTAGCCTGTGGTTGTCCGCCTGGCGGTTGCATGTGAGGAGACCGCTAGTTATGGGCGGTTTGCAACCTTGACCGTGGCCTATTTCCTTCGAACTTTGACCGGCTCTAGATTCTTCGTTTGGACTCCGTTTTCTGAGCCGTTTGCGTCTACGCGTTCGTCTCTTTGTCTACTTCACTCCCGGCTTGGTTTTCCTCATGTTAAACCAATAATTTTGTGAGATAAACAATAAAACATAAACTAGAGGAAAACTAACCGAAGTGGAGAAATGAGCAAGAAAAGTGCTAATATTATACATGAAATACACCTAAATAAATGCTCATTTGGACACTTATCAGGTATTAAACTCGGACCAACGTTTGTGAGACGTTTGGACTTACAAGTCTGGACACATGTCCGGATGCACTCGATTGAAGCACCGAAATTTCTTCACATAGAGTGGTCATGGGTATTAAACCATGATAGATACTCGGAACACTCAAAACGCACAGTATATTCTTAGTAATTTAATGCGAGGAATGAAAAAGAGAGGGGGGAGGTCGAGCAAGAGAGCATAATCGCACACAAAAAAGAGAAAGAAAAAAAAAAGAAAGAAGAAAGAAAGATGAAGAAGAAGGACTTTCTCACCATTGAAGCTTTTCTCCAACCTCATTCATGACTAATTCTTCTACTCTCTATCTTATTTATGCTGTAATGGAGGCTTAACCTCCCTTATACTCTAAGATGGGAGGTTTGATCTTAAATCCCCAAATTAGCTTGTAATAATTATTTCACTCAAAATAGTTATTTTCTCTCTTGAATCTATTGAATATTTTAAGATTGATCATCTTTATGCATTTATGGTAATTCCTATCAACATTTGGTTTGAAGTTAGGGGTTTCGTCAAGAGAGAGAGAGAGATAATCCCTAGTTTATGTCCTCTTTGATTAGTTGGTGAATTCTATTGCTATGTTTAGAACTTGTGATGAATGCTACTTAGTGATGCTAACTCTAAAAGGGTTTGAAGGTTAAAATTCACTTAGTAAGGTTCGGCTCATATTTGGTTTAGAGAGTCATTATCTTTGTTTTATTAGACAACTAGAGTGAATTAGTATTAAGGTCATCTTTGGGTGTATTTGGGTGATTCCCTCAATCCTAGGGTACATCTATCGTAGTTTAGTTTTATTACTTTTCTTTATTTATCAGTTTACCACCCAAATCCCCCCAAACCCAAACAATTTACATGTATGCACTTTTGTTTATTTGTATGCACATTCATTAAGCTTATAATTAGTTAGATAGTTGCAAAGTCCTTGTGGATACAACCTTGTTGGACTACAATAACTGGGTTCACTGCCCATTAGCTCGTATAATACTTCTATAGTGTTTTGTGCTAATAACATTTTGGGTGTCGTTGTCGTGGACTTCGGTCCAATTATTTGGTTTATTATCAGTTTAGGTTTGTGCATATTTTTCCTTTTTTTTCTTTTTAGGTATCTCAATCTGATGGATGGTCACTACAATCGAGTAGGAGGTTGGTATGGCTACTTTTATGGCCCATAGAATTACAACCAATGGATTGTGTGCCAAGGATATGGAGCAGACCATGAGAGTTCTCATTGCTCTGAGATCATAGTAGAGAGCGACTTCATCAATTCGATGGATATGATGGCAGAGTATATCTCAGTGACCAATGCAAGTACTAATGTGAGCCTTGATTTTTGTACCACTATCCTATGTTGATTCAGGTTGATTAGGATCTAGCCGGGTTCTAGGTCTACTTATAACCTAAGCTTAATAACTATGTCATAAACATTAATTACTAAGTCCTAAGTTAGCTCACTAAAACCTATTATAAGTCGCCACCTAATTTTAAACTAAGGTAAATTAGGAAAGGTAGAGTTCGGGTTCATGGGCTTGGTATTCGACTTTTCTGGGTTCAAATTACTTTCATTACCCTTTTAGGTCATTTTTCCTCTACTTAGATTATATACAGCTTATTACGAGGTTGTTTTAACCTAAGTGCGCATGGTTCTGATTTTTTAAGTTTCTAACATTTTTTGACAGAAAATTAAAGTGCAAATTAAAATTACCTAAACTAGGGTATCAGAAGTCGAATTAGGTCAAATTTTTGTTCCGTCTGTGGCCATGGACCTACTGTCCGAACCCACGGACCCTAGTTAACTTGATCATTACGGAAAAGTTGAATTTACAGAAAAACAAAAATTTGAAGAGTCCACGGCCACATACAAGGCATCCGTAGGCCCGGACATGAATGAGAAAAAAACCTAAAACATTTGAAAAATTAATTACCACCGGCGATCGAGACTGTCCGGGGCCATGGACAGGCCGTCTGCAGGCACAAACTAGCCTCGGATGGCGGCATTCAGGTGGTTCCCAGTGGTGCTTTCGGCTCAAATTTTATGATTAGGTAGCCTGAAAGATTCTAAACACATTAGGGATTGAAAGTTTTCAATTTGACTTCGAATTAATGATGAAAATTAGCAAACAAGTTACTAGACAAAAACAAAAGCAATCGTCAATTTGGGATCCGTAAAAAGTCGGTTCGATCTCAAATTTTAACAGAGAGTTAATGAAGTCGAGGAGTGTCAGAAAAATTGAATTCTAACCAGTTTTAGCTTCTAATTCGAGATGATTCTTCACGTCGGGATTCTTTGAAGGCCTCATTGGTGTCGGTTCTAGAATGAGTTTGACCCGAGCTTCTGGGTACTGGTTGTGGGAGGTGTTCTTTATGTTTTTATGGTGGTTTGATTGCGGCTTGATGATTGTCGTGGTTGAAGAAGTTGAAAAATGTGCTTTGATGATGATTTCAGTGGAATTTCGGTGTTTGATTGAAGCTTGGGAGTTCAAAACGTGGGAAAAAGGAGATGGCTGGGTTATTGAGTGTTATAGGGTTCTTGTTGCTGTCCTTTTCTCAAGGGTTAAGGTCCCTTATTCAGGCATCACTAAAGATAGAGTAAACTCGGTAAAAACCGAAATTCAGCGAGATTTGGACAAGTGATTTCTGGAGTGAGTTTGACTATAAAATTTTAACGATGAGTAGAGGAAGACAATTCTGATTTATCTAGGGAGAAATTACAATTTTCAGATAATGGAATATCTTTAAATTCAATTTCTTGTCATATTCAATCAAAAATTCCTAGAAATTATTGGAAATACTAAAAATCAAAATTCCAAAGGCATTATGCTCTAAATGTCATCCTCTTTCATGTACTAAAATTTCAAAGCATTCCAAGTTGATTGGAGTCATTTTTGGAGGAGAGAGAAAGCTCATGAGGTGGCTTGGGAGCCCTAAAAGTTACAAAAACACCCCTCGTGATGACCAAGCTGTCGTTAATGCCCCAAAACATGCTAATCAAAACGGATTCTATGTCCACTTGACCAAACCATCCTTTGTAGTTTTTGTGCCTTAGAGACTCTTTTCCGAGGGGGTTAAAATTTTGGGTATAACAACTTCCATAATCATCCATAACATGAATCTGCAAGCTCAGCTAGATCAAGACAGACAGCAACTTGAGAATACAACAATTCATGGGAAGCAACCTTTTAAGGACTTGAGTTACTCTCCCTATCCTTCCTCGTTTGAGCCAGAAAGTCCACCACGACTATACCCCCTGCCTGATCATGTAGATAAATCATCAGAGGAAGACACCACCCTCGACTTCAAAGAGCCCTTTTCTCCCTCTGAAGTTGATTATTACTAAGGCTTCCTCCGTGTGCTTCACTTTGACATTGAGGATGCCTACATCTAGAGCTGTCAAAATTTGACCCAACCCGAAAACCCGCCCGTTTTATCCGAACCCAAAACCTGACCGAAACCCAAAAATATTTAAATATAATAAACCCGAAACCCGATTGGGTAAAACCTAAAATGGCCCAAACCCGAAATGACCTGAAAATTTATAACCTGAAACCGATCCGAACCCAAATGACCTGAAATAATATTAATTAATTATTAGCCTAACTCGAATAACATGAAACAATAGTGACCATACATTGTCCCAAACCTGAATGACCCAAATAAATATGACAAAAAACTTGATTCAAACTTAGTATATCCGAATGAAATTCAGAATATGCATTGTATTGACTTTTCCGTAATCTATGTGTAATATATTCTTATAGAAATTAGGTATATATTTATTTAATAATTTTTTCAAAAAATATGAACCATGACCCGAAATAACAGAAACCTGATTGTATTTGACATTATTACCACCCAAACCCGATTTGACCCAAACCCGATTTGACCCAAACCCAAATGATCCGAACCCAAAAGTTTAATGACCCGAACGGATATTGACCCGAAAAGATATGATCCAAAACCCGGACGGGTAACCCATTTGCCAGGTCTACCTACATCCCTAACCTTGAGAAGGAAGAGCCATCACCTCCCTCGAGTCCTCAGAGGAGAGCACCACTATCAACTTCAAGGAACCATTTTCTCCCTCTGAAGTTGATTATTACAAAGGTTGCCTCATGTGCTTTACCAAGAATTGAGGATGTTTACATCCCAACCTTGAGAAGGATAAGCCATCACTTCCTTCTGAGTCCTCAAACGAGAGTACCTTCGTCAAATTCAAGGAGCCACCTCCCTCTGAAGTTGATGTCCACCAAGGCTCTTCCTATGATCTTCACCCTAAAGATGAGGATTTCTACATCCTCGAAACTGAGAAGAAGGAGCCATCATCCTTTGATCTTTATCTAGAGGATCAAGGCCTGCCCCACCTGCGCACTAATGATGTAAGGTGGAAACTTAAAGTCCACCCACAAAGTGTGGAGGCCACATCCCGTTTGATTGTGGACCAGAGATAGAAGACAAAGCTTGTTTTGGAGTTCTCCTTGCACCACTGAATGAAGATAAGGATGTCTTCATCCTAAATTTTTAAGAGGAGGCTCCCACCCACTCGTTGAACCCCACTTCAATATTCATATTCGATCCTCACACCAAATATCATCAATTTTAGCATTCAAGTTGTTCTTCATTGATAAATGATACCCGCCCCCACCCACTCGTTGAACCCCACTTCAACATTCATATTCGATCCTAGAGGACTTCAAGGTGGTATGGTCTAGCCAAATACCTTAAAGATGGGAAGCTTCCTGGGAGGAAACCCAGATAACATTTCTTTCATTTCCATTTCTTTTAATTTTGAGTTCTCCTTTTATTTTATTTTTTGCTAATATTTAACCCCAGTTGTAGTTTGGTTGCTTCTAGTTTCTTATGCAGGTGGAACATCGTGTCTAAACTGCAACCAAGATACGCTACTTGAAGCTAAAACTCAAATGCAGGGGAGTTCTTACACTGCAAGCAACAATAATCTCAAGAAAGTACTAGTTTCTTTTATTTTGTAAGTCTCATTTCTTTTCTTTCCTTTTGTTTCTGCTAGAATATGCATATGTGGATAGCTCTTGCGCTGAATCTCTTGTTTGTGTCCCGTGTGTTTTCTCTTTTGTCTTCTGCCCAAAAAGGTCTTATAAAACCTTTCCTAGTTTGTCTGGTGACAATGAAGACATTGTTCAACTAAGTGTGAGGGAGTGACCTTTTCGGTGAACTGTTTGTTTAAATAGTAGATCCATCTGTTTATCTTGTGTTTGTCCAAAAACAAAAACTTGGATAATTGTGATGTAGGTTGTTATCCTTAAGAACAAATACTCTTATGAATTGTGTGATAATGTTTTTTTATTACTTTTGAGGAGCATTTTCATGTCATATGACCAAATGATCTGAAATGGTTGGATTTGTTATGCTTAAGGGTTCCTTTTGTCTTCTCTCTTTGGGATTGTTAAGGGGTGGTTCTTTGTGAAAATTCTTCAATGGACTTGTGAGACGCCATTGGTAACCAACAATGAGAGTTGAGTGTTCTTAACTGCAAAGGCTTGAAGCCTAATTTTAACTCCTCATATGCAAAAGTGAAACAAATGCATAAATCTTTTTTTTTTCTTTTGTTTTCTTCTCAATGCCCATTCCTAAGAGAAGTTGGAATAAAAGTTCTCCAAGTTACCTAATATCTTAAGCTTTGAAGCACTCTGGATCATACCCTGAAACTCTATATTTTATTTTTCCCTAAGCATGCCCAAGCCACCAATAAGTGATGGTTCACACTTCTCAAATCTTTTAATCATTTTTTGCTTCTTCTCCTATCCTACACTTCATGATAGTATTTTATTAGTTTTGAGCATTTCCAACTTGCTTGGGTTCTTGGTTTTGCTTGAGGACAAGCAAAAAGGTAAGTATGAAGGTGAGATGAGTGTCTAAATGAGCATTCTAGAGGCATATTTCACATTTTTATCAACACTATTAATGCTCATTGCTCCACTTTAGCTAGTTTTCCTCTAGTTTTGTGTTTGATGTTTTTACACATTCATTACTTAAACATGAGGAATAACATAACTAGGATCATAACAGACAAAGAGAGGAACACATAGGCGCAAATGGATCTCATTGGAGCTAAAACAAAGATGATATGTTATATTTTTACAGCTGTCCAGAGATGTGTTCAGGCCCACAAACCCTGGACAACCCATTAAGACAAGCTACTGGAAGATTTCAGCACTGGTCCGGGTATATGTTAGGGTCTACAGACCAGAACCAAACATGGGGTGACATTTCTGCCTATTTTTCAAGCCTGGTCTGGGTATATGTTCAGGTATTAAACCCAAACCAACGTTTGTGAGACGTCCGGACGCATTCAATTGCAGCGCCAAAATTTCTCCACGTAGAGTGGTCCGAGTATAAAACAAGAGCACATACCATGACCACTTGAAACGCGTAGCAGATTCACAGTAATTTAATGTGAGAAAGAAAGAGAGGGGAGAGGTCGAGCGAGAGAGTATAACCGCACACAAAAAAGGGATACAAATAGGAAAAGAAAGAAGAAAGTAAGAGAAGAATAAGAAGGGAAAGAAGAGGAAGTGCCCCCTCACCATTGAAGCTCTTTTCCAAATTATTGATGGCTAATTCTTCTACTCTATATCTTATTTATGCTCTAATGGAGGCTTAACCTCCCTTGTACTCTAGGATGGGGGTTTGACCCCGAATCCCTAAATTAGCTTGTAATATTTATTTCACTCAAACTAGTTGTTTTCTCTCTTGAATTTATTGAATGTTATAATATTGATCATCTTTATGCCTTTATGGTAATTCCTATCGATATTTGGTTTAAATTTAGGGGTTTTGACTAGAAGAGAGAGAAACCCTAGTTTTTGTCCTCTTTAATTAATTGGTGAATTCTATTGTTATGTTTAAAACTTGTGATTAATGCTACTTAGTGAGGGTAACCCAAAGCGGTCTTGAAGGTTAAAATTAACTAAGTAAGGTTTGGATCATCTTTGGTTTAGAGTCATTATCTTTGTTTTATCAGACAACTAGAGTGAATTATGATTAAGATCATGTTTGGGTGTATTTGGGTGATTCCCTTAATCGCGAGGTACATCTATCGTAGTTTAGTTAGTTTAGTTTAATTTCTTTCTTTATTTATATGTTTACCAATCAAACCCCCCCTAATCCAAACAATTTATATTTAGGCACTTTTGTTTATACTTATACACATTCACTAAGCTTATAATTAGTTAGATAGTTGTGAAGTCCCTATGGATACAACCTTGTTGGACTACAATGACTGGATTCACTTCCCATTAGTTTACAAGATTACTTCTATAGTATTTTGTGCCAACAGGTATCATCATAACGTTGCCAATGTCCACTTTAGGATGCAAACTTGGGACCAATAGGCCATTGGAGTTGCTTAGAAGCTTGTCGGCCATAATAGACAAGAAAATCATGGTTGAAACGATGCCAAGTCGTCCAATGGCTTGGTAGTTGTCCGAAAATTAAGGGCCGAGACTTAGCAACGTTCACAAAGAAATTAGGTCCAATTTTTAAGCAACTACAACATTCAGAAGCAGACTTTTGGAAATACACTCTAACAGACAACCAAAAGGGGGCTTATAAAAGTAGAATTTTACATCATTCAATTCGCGCTTTCACGATATACTTACAAGTATTTTAGAGAGAATTTTGTTGTAATCTGAGAGGAGTTTTCTATCATTTTTATTTATGTATCTAGGGCTTTATCGATAGACTTAACTAGAGTGTTCCTAGGCTTACTACACTTATCAAAGAGCTGATTGATGAAAAAATTGTAAACAATGCAAGTTCTAAATATGATCAAGTGTACCCAACCGTAGTAAAATATAAAAGTGTCATTCCGCTAGGAAATTGAGAGAAAAATCTCCCTAGCTCCGGTATCTAGTTAATAAAAGCAATTAAAGGATATGAGGTTTAGCTAGAGGAAAGCTTGGTATTTTGGTTCGATAATAATCATGAAAAACAATTAAACTAAAATGATGTGTTGAAGGATTGGATGGAAATATGCCCTCGAAAGGTGGAATCACCCAAATGCTCCCCAAATTAGCTTTAATCTAAATTTGCTCTAGTTGTCTATGAGGACTAATCTAGTGGCTTCACTAAAATCATAGATCGGGTCAACCTTTAATTAGCTAATAAATCCTTTCATTAGATTAGGTTTAAACATCAATTAGAATTAAGCACTAATCCTTAGCAATAACAATAGAATTTACCAACTAATTAAATATGGCAAAATCTAGGGTTTATCTCTCTCTTGGCCAAATCCCTAATTCACAAAATTATGAAATTAAGATAAATCATTAATGCACATAGGTGATCAATCTAGCACATTCAATAAATTAGAGAGATAAAACAACTATAATAAGCAAATTTGGTATTACAATCAGTTTGGGGGATTTGGGGTCAAACCCCCATCCAATGCACATATTAGGTTTACTCAAACATTGGGGAAACAAGAAAGAAAGAAAAGAAAGAGATAACCATTAATGATGGTGGGTGAGCTTTGAATTAGGTGAGATGCTCCCTTCTTCCTTCTTCCACCCCAACATATACCTGAACCAAAGTAAAAAACTTGGCAGAGACTTCAGCGGTAGAGTGGTCCGGGTTTGAGACCCGGACACAAACTCGGACCAAGTCAAAAACTTGGCAAATACTTCAGTGGGGGTTGGTCGGGTCTATAGACTTGGACAAACCCAGACCAGGTCGAGAACTTGGTAGAGACTTCTACAAAGGGTGGTCCGGGTCTGTAGATCAGACACAGCTTAAAATGCACCAGAATGCATATTTTGCTCCCCTTTAGTCTCGTCCTAGTCTCGAACCTCATGGCATGCATCCCAAAGTCTCATTCAAGCACCCGAACAACTCCTTTTCATCATTTCATTGTGCTCCAATGAGCTTTACCTACATTATAACCAAAAATGTATAGGCTCAATAATAAGTGAAAATAGGTATAACCCAAGTAAAATGCAGGTGAAATAAAACTATAAATGCATTATTTCACCATTATCAAACTCCCTCACACTTATCTATTTGCTTATCTCAAGTAAAACTAGAACCCCACAACAAGGAGAAATTTTTAAGGCAAGCAAGTGTTTAGATGAATTCTTGGATCTTAGTGAACAAAAAGGGTGGACAACTCATGAGGCGGGAAAACCAGCCTAATCCCGGTGGCATGGGTGTGCTTAGGGCAAATAAAAAGATAGAGTTTCTGGGTATGATTTTGAGTGCTTCAAAGTTTTTAAAAGATTTAGAAACTTGAAGAATTTCTACCATGGCCAACTTCTCTAAAGAATGGGCCTTGAGGAGAAAACATATGAAAAAATAGATGATTCAATTTGTTTTGCATTTGCGTAAGAGATGAGGAGAAAATTTTAGGAATTTTAGCCTTTTCATTAAAGAACACGCAACTCTCATTTTGTTGGTTACCAATGATGTCTCTCAAGTTCCTTCAAGAATTTTCACAAAGAAGCACCGCTTTGCAATACCTAGAGAGAATAAAGAAAGAACCCTAAGCAATAAAAATCCACCAAGATAAGGTTATATGGTAGCACCGCATAAAATGCTCCTCAAGAGAGAAAGTTTAAATTTTTTTTGGTGAAAATCCCAAGAATTCAAAGAAAAACTTGCTTACTCCACATGTAACTCCTAAATGGAAGCAATAAATAAGCAAAAGGAAATTGAGCAGTGCGCAAAAAGAAAAGGTCCTCCCCTCCCTCCCCCCCACCCCCCCCCCCCCCCCACAACACACACACACTTAAATGGGACAATGTTCTCATTGTCCAACAACTAGTTTGGGAAGAAATAAAAGACCTTTTTGAAGCACTAACATAGAGTTAACAAAAAGTGTGTATGATTTGTATTATGTAAAACTAAGATGAAGGGTAAAACTAGTACTCCCCTGATAAGGTGCAGCTTGAAGACGGGATTCCCCCACACTTGCGAGTGTCGCTAAGGCACTGCCTTCGATTGATGGAGATGAGGGTCCTTGGGAAAATTTCACCAGAGTTTCCTTTGAAATTGTTCCTAAGTCCATTCATTTTTTATAGGGGCACACTTGTTTCCAAAGTATTCACAACGACAACACCACCATGTTACGAGCAAAAATGTAATTCCGAAGAATACCAAAATAGCCCATTAATTCACAAGAGTTCAAAAGATTGTGCAAGTGCCAAGCTTAAAAAAATTAAAAGACATAACATGAAATGAAATCCGGGCAGCCTCCCCGAGAGCTGCCCTAACGTCTTTGGCTAGACACAGTAAGCATACATCAAACCTGAGGGTCTCTTAGGATGATAGCACAAGCTTCGACCTTCTAAAGGTTACCTCCCATGTAACACCCCTCTCCATAATCACGATATAATCCCTCATGTAGCAATAAATAAAACGTCTCGCAGCGGAAAAATAAATAACAATTACAAAACTCACACGGGTGTCACCGGCCATTACTCGCCCATGCGAGCAACGTAGCCATACCACATCCAACTTCCAAAATAAACAAACTGCTAACCGCAGTGATAACGAGAAACTCCTATACATCAAACTAAGTCCATAACCATAAACATTGACAAGTGAGCGTCTACCCAATCCTGAAAAATACATAACCTTACCATAAGACCATACACCATCTTCATTACCATACAACATCTCCAACTACCCTGTTCCTGCTCTTCAGCTCCGACAATGATCAACAACCTGAAATGGTGTAGTATCAGCGATAGACGCTGAGTATGCCGGGCCTGGACCCTAATGGTCACTTGTCATTTTAACCATATTATTAGATTGGTTTCATGCTTTTCCTTTTTACAGTTATAATCAAAACTGAAGCATAAATGTATAATATACATAATCAACCATCCAAATTTTCATAAACATTAATCATCCATCCAAACCAAACATTCATAGAATATTTCAAACAACATTTGTATATCGAACGTATCGAGCAATAACAACAATATTTTGTACAATGTACAATCGCCGTAGTGTTCACCATCCACTGTCAATTTATTTTAGTTTGGCTTTCAAGCCCCGTCCATATGTACAATGTACATTCGCCGTAGCGTACAGTTCCCATAGTTAATTTACCTTAGCCTTGTAGGCTCCATCCAACCATGTTTAATTAATGTCAGTAGGGCGTCATGTTAGGACAACCCGATAACCTCACCATGGACAGTAGTCCCCCGTACACACAAAGGTGCTCATTTCGCCAGAGGTCCGGAGGCCCCTGACTCACTTATGTCTCGTAAGACGTCCATAAAAAGGCCGTAGCCACCTGATCCACGAACCTATTTGGGCTCGTTGGATATAACCTGGAGCGGAATCCAAATAGGAAACCCCTCAGTGATCACAAATGCGCAACCAAGTAGTTCGTGAACTACCGGGATTCCTCACCTCAATCTCATACCATCACTCTCTCATAATGTTTAAGATCTGCTCTTAGTCTTATGGAGAATATTTATTAACCAGCGGCCCAATGGGTCACGCGTACCTAGAAGTCATCTAGGTGATATTTATGTTAGAGATCCATGCTCTAGAGACCGACAATGTCGTGACTCGTTCCTAAGTGTTTTACTTAGGTTACCATATCCTTAATATTAATATCATGGTATTATATCAAGTAACCGTCATGTCATCACAACGCATATGTATGTTTATATAAGTCGATCTATAGTCGACGTAGTGTTAGTCCCGTAGGACGCCCGTGCATAAATAATTAATGCATCAACACTTAAACACATACATGTAACCACACACATATAACACACAAGTTATATCAACCAAATCCGAGCCCAAGGAGCAACCTTAGGTCAACTCGGCAAACCCCTTTACATACCGTTCACCCTGATTGTATTACGGTGGAGTATGAATCTTCAAGATCCTATGCTCCGTGTAGTCCGCTAGCTTGTCAAGCGTCCTTGTCAGAAGTATAATCTAAACGGTATTAAAACTATACGTCAGTCTCCATGACTAACTACATCCGGTATATCAGAATAAAAGTAACCCCGACTTTCACCCCCGTTTTCTACAGTTGTTGTTACGGGTTTCTCTAAAACAGTCGGTTTTGTTACTTAAAACGCGTACGTCAAAACTATCCCAACTGTTAAGTTTAATTCACTATTTCCTTTTCAATCTTATCCACCACTCCAGTTTAGGTGCGTAACCCATAGTTGCATGTATGCATGCATGATTATATATTATTTCTTTTCTTATTGTATCATTTATTTTATTGTATTCTCTTTCATATTGTTTTATTTTCCCACCATCCTTCATAATTCGACATGTTGTATAATCCCTTTATCTTTAGCAAATATATTTGCTTCCAAAACTCATGACTTATAGTTTGTAACTATATTTTTTTTAATAACCACCACCATTAACTCATAAGGTGTTCAACCAAATATATTTATCCACCTTATATACATTATTCTTGTGTATGTATATATTTTTACCACGTAGGTAATTCTCATGAGTTTCATAAACTCTTATATTTTGTGTTACATTTCATCATCTTTTATTAGATGATTATTCCCATTAGTTGCATCATATTATACACTTATATTAAGATTGTTATCCTAATATTATGTAACATTTTATGTTGTACATTTACAACTCCTAAGGTTTATTCCATAAATACCTTAGTTTATAGATCCCATTCACTTATAGTTTGTCACACCATTTAATGTGAATACCTTATTTGTATTAATTTCATTAAACCACCTTAATACCAAATAATTGTTGTAACATTTATAACATTATAGACCTTAGTATAAAATTCATTTTCCAACCTTTATATTTTCGGTATAGCCCTTGAATTTATTTAAATTCCCTTTTTGACCACATAACATTATGTAATGTTATACCAAAATACTAATATCATTTGCTATGATATTTTTATTTCCTTTAACTTATAATATATAGTTTTTATACAAAACTATTGTGTATTGCCTCATAGGCACATATTAAACCTTATACTTTTCCTTAAACCATAATTTCTTTATTTACAAAATCACCCCTTTCTTTTACCATGTTATATATCCCATTTAATATAACATTTCTAACTTATAAAAGAGCACAACCTATGTTATTTTTTGTAAATTCCAAACAGACCTCAATATACATTTTATATTGTCATTAGGCCCAATTTATAACATATAGTTTGATAATGTCATTAAAACTATATATTATACATATATCTCAACAAATACTCTTATATAATTCTAAAAATCACCAAATTCCACCAAAGGGTTATAAATATCCTTATTAACCCATATACTTTTGATATTTACCATTCCACCATCTATTTTTCTCCAAAGTGTCATAATGACATATTATCTATATATTATTCATATATAGTTTATTTTAATTCCAAAATCCACCAAATAAATTCCTAAAAATTCCTAATAGCCCATGGGGTTTAGAATACCATTGTACACCCTTTATTTTTGGTAATAACATATTTACCACATATGTTATAAAAATATTACCATTAAATACATAACTTATTATAAAACCTTAAATAAGTTATCTAACTTATTTATTTTGGTCAAAGCCTAGCATATGGTCAAGGTTGACCTCCTTAATATTTCCTTGACCACCAATTCCTTATAATTACGGTTTAGTACCCAAACTTTCTAAAGTTCACCATTTAACCCCAAAACTTTATAAAATCTTATAAACTTTATTTTAACTCCATTTTACCTCTCATTTTTGGCCTTATTATTCTAAAGCCCCCAAATTTAATTTAATTACACCTAATACCCCATTTTATTTTCGGTAATGCATTTATACTACTTAAACTTAATTAAAAGCTTGTAAATGCATAAATAAAATGGCCTAAAATACATGGCCTTATTACAAACATTGGCTTGCAAAATAAATTACACATAAATGTCCCAAAATACATATAAATTCTCGGCCTCACCATAGAATTTTCATTTAATTACCAAACTTCCACATAATGTCTTAAATTTGACAATTATGCTTGTTTAATTAGTTATAAAATTTATTAAACCATTCCTTAAACATTTTAAGGTCAAACAAGACCTTATTTTGATCATTCACTCCCGGCAATTGATATACACACACTTAAACTTGTGTTAATGTATCAAGTTAAGGTTTTAAGTGATTTATACCTTGATTTAGCTTAGGTAAAGCCTTGTTTGAATTCGGCCAGCCTTAGATAAAATTTCCAAAGCTTCTCTTGCATGTTTCAAACAGCAAACAAGGCCTAGTTAGTCTCCAAGAAAGATCTAACCATAAGAAGTAATTTAATGTAAGATTTAAGGCAAAAATCACCTTAAAAATGCAAGGAGAGTTCAAGATGGTTTCGACCTGAATCAAGCACACCACAAGGTGTTAGATCTACCATATTGACATAGGAAATAGCTAGATCTCAACAAGCTACCTTGTTATTAGGTTTTACCTTGAAAAAATGCCTTAAAAGAGGGTATTTCCTTTGGATCTCGGCCACCCTTGCTCCAAATGGCTAACCAACTGATTCCACATGAAAAGGAGAAGAAAATAAGGCTATGACCAAAGTTTCACAGCCGAACTTGAAGGGAATCAAAAGTTATGAGCTTAAAGCACATTTTTACCTTAAAATGTAGATTTGAACAACCTTGGTCCCTCTACTGGTATCAACCGAGTTTAGCTCTTGTTCTAACCTTAGAACACTGAGAATAAGCCATAGGAACAGATGGGCCACGAAATTTAGGTGTTGGTAGTGAAGAGATGAAGAAAAAGAGCTAAAAATGACATTAAAACACTTACATTAAGAGCTTAGGAGCTAGGCTTGCCTTCCATGCTCAAGAACAGACCTTGAGAGCTTCAAAGGAAGGGAGGAGATCGGCTGGGCAGGAGGAAATCGGACAAGGAAGGAAGGAAAGAGTGGAAAGATTTGAAATAATGGAAAAAGTAAAGGTTACTATTGCAAATTGAAGTTAGGTATCAATTTGTCCAACAATTATTGCAAGCTGCCTCCTCTCTTATTGCCAGCCGGTTTCCTTGGTCCAAATGGGTCAATTAATTGACCATTGACCATGCTTGGTCAATATTGACTCATGTGGGCCCCACTTTAGGGTTTTATAAATATTTTAATATTAAATTTGTAAAAATCTGTAAATTTCTGGAATTAAATTCCTAATATCATATAATATGGTATTTTATTATATTTAAAGGTATTTATAACCTTTTAGCCCATTTAAAACCAATTTAGAAGGCGATTACACAAAAACGTGTTTTAAGGAGTTTTAGTGCACATTTTGTGTCGCAAGGTGTTTTCTGGGCTTGGTTTTCTTTGACAACGGTTTTGTTGTGTTCCTTACATGATATTTGATCATGTAATTCAATTTTATATCATTTAGAGGTCCTTTGATTTTTAAGGTTTTCCTAGAGCACCTTTTTGCCCTTTTGACCTTGAAGCATGTAAATGCTTTTTCTTTGTGTTAGAGTGTTGTCCAACGGTTATAATATGTTTAGTAGTATGTTAATATGCTTAGGGCAAATTTTTAGGTCCTAAGAAGTTTATTTGGGTATTTATTTGCCCTTAACAGTCAAAGGGTGCAACATCTTGTTTTATGTTGACCACTGTTGTTCTCAGTTGACTCTTAAGGCCTGTTTAGGCCTTAATTAATATGATTAAATATTTAATCCATGCTTAATAATTTGGGGTATTTCATCCCATGTAATGCTTCAATCTTGATCCATTAATCATGAAAGTTTGCCCCTTAGAGTTCTTCAACTCAACTGATCCGTATAAGGTGACGTTTGAGATAGTGAAGGGTCCAGCCCAATGAGATTTCATTTTCAGGGAACAACTTTAACCTGGAATTGTAAAGCAGATCTCAATCTCCCACATGGAACTCCAGCCTAAGGATCATCATGTCGTGCCACTTCTTGGCTTTTTCTTATATATGTTGTTGTTATCATAGGCGTCCACTTGAAACTCCTTCAACTCAGTAAGCTGGAATTCCTCTTGTCAGTGCACTAATCAGATCAAAGTTCAACGCTTTCACAACCCAGAATGATTTATACGCTACTCCACCAGTAGATGACAAGCTCTACCAAAGACAAATTGGTATGGGGACATGTCGATGGGTGTCTTATAAGTTATCCTATATGTTCAGAGTGTATCTTCTAGCTTCAGGGACCATCCTTCCTTGACTCGGACACAAACCCAGACCAAGTCAAAAACTTGGTAGAGACTTCAGCGGGGGTTGTTCCGACTCTATAGACTCGGACACAAACCCTAACCAGATCAAAAGCTTGGAAGAGACTTCTATAAAGGGTTGGTCCGAGTCTGTAGACCCGGACACAACTTAAAATGCACCAGAATCCATGTTTTGCTCCCGTTTGGTCTCGTCTTGGTCTTGAACCTCATGGCACACATTCCAAAGTCTCGTTTAAGCACATGAACAACTCCTTTTCATCATTCCATTGTGCTCCAATGAGCTTTTACCTACATTATAACCAAAAAATGTATAAGCTCACTAACAATTAACAATCTCTATAAAGTGGTGAAATGGATTATGTCTCAAGTAAAAGGCAGGTGAATATAAACCTAATAAATGTATATTTTCACCACTTATCACTAATAAGATAATATGTAGGGTAAGTGAGTAAGCACTTGCTAAGTGGACATACCTTATCTACTCAAAAGTAGTGTAAATTCTTGAGTTTGAGAAAATTAATAGAATTAAGTTTATATTGTGTACAACCAGGTCATTGACTGATTTCACTATTCAAGTTTGATAGAGTTAAAGTGCTTCATAAACTCACAACTTGAAGTACTTTGGGTCATCCCACCGATCCTACGCGTGGTTGGTATGTACGGAATTTATACACATTTCTACACTTAACTTGATTACTATTTTAGTATATTATTTGATAAATTCCCTTATGTGTTACATTATGTTATATGTGAAGAACTCCCCTTACTTGTGGTTTTATGCTTAAACGGGTGAAAATAGTGAAGAAAAGGTCTAGAACACATGCCAAGAGGTTAACAGCCAAGACGGGACCAAGCGGAAGTTGAAACATTTATTTTGGTGCATTTTGGGGTCACTCCAGGTCTTACTCCATACCTATATACCCGGACTACAACAGAGAATAACATTCTAGCTATTTTAGAGCCTGGTCCAGGTCTGCATCATAGAAATAAAGCCAAACCAGACTCAGAGGAACATGAATCATATTTCCAAGGAGAGAACAAGACAGAGAACACGGAGATTGGGGTAGAAGATAGAGATTGGATTCGACATAAGTTCTTCAACAATTAGATGATGTTGTTATCTCTTTATCATAGTTACTATTTCTTTGTCTTCTATGTCTGAGTAGTTGTTCAGAATTCTGGTTTATTATGGATTCCGGGTTTATAATTTCTTCTTCCTTTTGTGTTTACAAATAATTCTAGTCAGATTGTAGTTTTATTCCTTGCTTTATTGTTAAATTCTCTTGTGAATTATAATTGCTTAAGTTTATCTAGTTAGATTGCTTACAAGTGATAACCGCGGCATTCATTCATAGGAATACTACCAGTAAAACTTAAGATGGTAATTCCTTAGTTTTAGCTGACTACAAAAACCAGATGAATTTCTAACACTCTAGTTAATTAATAAATTTGAAATGAGAGTTATGATTTAGGAATTGCTAGTTAGAATCTATTTTGTGGAAAACTGGTTGTAGATTAATTTAGATATGAGATTGTAATCTAGAATTAAGAAAACACATAGGAATGGGAATTGAAAAACTAGAGAGATGTAGTAAACCAAGATTCCTCTGTTTAGCTTGGAAAGAAGATCATCTTTTATTAGTTTCAATTTAGTTTATTTATCTCAGCAATTCAAACCCCCTATTTCCTGTTATTTGATTTCTATATTTTATTAGTTTAATTAGGATATAGATTCAAACTAGACACTCCTCATTTGGTTCAATAACCTGAAGGGATACTTTAGGAAAACTGACTATGATAGACCGGTACACTTTCCATATTAGGTTTACTCCGTACAATGGTATCAGAGCCTTGTTGTTGAAAAACCTGCTACATCAAGACTACAAATCTTATCTCCCACTATAACAATAAAATTCACTTCCACATCCTTCAAGAAGTAAGGACTAAAAGTGTCACCTCCACCAATCTGAAGAAGGACTGCTCAATGCTCAACAATCAGTTCGGAAAGGGGCAGGGTCAGTCACAGACACAGACTCTGACGATCCAAGCACAGAGTCTTCAGAATGGATCTACCTCATGGCTTATGAACTAAATGATTCAATGATCTCTAACAAGCAGGTAACTGAATCTCTTTTTAAAATGATCTTCATTGAATATCTCCTAAAGGTTTTCTAACTTTGATTGTAAATATCATTACTGAAAATGAGTACGTGAGAGCAGAATATGCCAAACAAATTTCATATCTAACAACAGAACTGGAGGAGTTAAAGATCATTATTGATGCTCTAAGAGACGAGGCTAAAGAATCCAACATTTGTGCATGCTCATTACGACTAAATCTTCAAGAATCCCGACACCCTGTAGATTCCCTTCAAAAGGAACTAAATGAAGCCAGAATTTTAGTTTACTTCAATATAAGGTACAAGAGGAGTCAAGGATTAAGATCGACTCCCTCATAGAGGATATAGGTGTATTTGTTGAAAAGTGTTATTCCATGTAGTATGTTGTGACCAACAAGCTTCTGATCAACTTCAACGAGTTGTTAGTCTCAAGTTTTGCAACCCAAGGCGGGCGTTGATAACGTTATGATGATACTAGCCCTTAAATCTTGCGTGTGGTTACAATCGTTATGTTGTTGAACGCTTTTGACAACCGAGGGACTTCTTCTACTCAATGAAGTCAATCAATACAACTTCTGAATTTTTGACTCCACAACGCTTTATGAACATCTCTTTTCTTTGTCGTGTTTTAAAATTGAATGATTTTTGAGGTTTTGACAAGCGTAACTGAGCTCTAACCGAGAGTCAATCATGGGTCATATACAATGTTTATGTGTATATATTATGTGACTGTGTTTGTGATTCTGTCAAGGTTAACCAATGACCAACCGAGTATCAATTATGCATCCATTAAGATGTACTTTTTTTGTTGATGGCTGACCATGAATCGGTCATGTGTCGTAACTATGAGCTTTGAGTGCAGTACACGGTTGACAATCTTCCGTGTACCGCTTGGTGCTTTCTGTGACATTCAATAGTCAAAAGAGACACATACATATACTGATGTGTTTATGCTAGAACTAAGCCATGATCATGAGTCAGTTGTGAGTTGGTTAGGAGATTAAGAATTGTTATTTGGTTGAAGGCTGAGCCACGATTAAGAATCGGTCATCGAATGGCATGTGTTTGGTGTCTAATTGTGTTATGACAACTAAGACGATTGGTTGGTTTATCTGAAAAGTGCACGATCTATTTTATTATGACAATTTTAACTTATTTGCTAGGATGGGCTAATAAGTTATTTTATACTAAGATATGATGATCTTTTATGGTGAATATGGCAATACCTTGAGTTAATGACAACCCTATATATGAGACTAGTGATGAATTGAGATTTCATTTCAAAAAGTGATTTTTGGATTTGGATGTTTGGTGTAGAATAAGTGAATTATGGAAGTATATGTTGATTAGGTGACCTAGATTTATTGTGATAATTCAGATGAAAATTGGATAAGCCTTTGAGGCATTATATGAACTGAAAATTGGTTGTTTATGATAATTGTTCTCTAGACAGACTTGAAAAGTCGTGAATGAATTAGCCCCATGAGGTAACATATCATAATTGTTATGCTCTTATGATATGGAATTGTCTACATCAACGAAGGTCTACAGTTATTTTCTATTTCCACTCCATGTAGTTGAATACTCTATGGAAGTGGTGATAAGTGGATAAATGAGCATGTATTAAGGGTTGATTTTATGAAGTTTATCAATGTTTATCTTGCTTATTTCTTCGTTTTCGCTAATTTTCCTTTCAATTTTTTTTATTGTTATTATTACAAATTTATTGTTTAAACCAAATAAAACTTATCTAGGATCAAAGTAGACAAAGAGAGGAGTGTGTGGGAAGAAACAAAATCAAAAACGGAGTTGAATAAAAGAAGATAGAGCAAAAAATCAAAAATAATCACCCAAAACTGACAACGAACCCAGTGAGACCGCCGCATGTGGGCCAGTCATTTCAATTGCTCTCGACTTCCGACCAACCCAGCCGACCATCCCATGTGGACCGTGAATATACTAAATCATGCATGACCCCTTCTTCCAGAGGCGACCGCCCACGGGCAACGACTCTGTAAGGGTCAGTCGCCCGTTTTTATGCCCATACTTTTGTGTTTTAAAAACCAAGTCTTGACATTTTCTTCTCTAAATTTGAAAGGCTGACTAGAGACTAAGAAAGATAGAAAAGAATAACATTTTGGAGCAAGAGAGGAAGTGAATAAACATTCCCACCATTGAAGCTCTTATCACCTCACTTCCATGGTTATTTCTTACCTTTTTGCTTTATTTTACTTTAAATGGTTGAGTAGTTGTATTTTGTATCTTGGGATGTGTATTTGAACCTAAATCCCTAAACTTGCTTGTATGACTCTTCTTCACTCAATATAGTTTATTTCTCTCTCTTGCATTATTTAATGTCTTAGTTTGATCTTCTATGGCATTTGTGGTAATTTTTAGCACCATATGATTTTGAGTTAGGAACTATGAACTAGAGAGAGAAACCCTAGGTCTTACTATCTTGATTAGTTGGTGTGACCTATTGCTATTTAATGAACTTGTGATTAATGCTACTAAATGATTTAGACCAACATGATTAGTGAGGTACAATTACCTAAGTAAGGTTTGAACTTGTTTGTGCTTCGGAAGGTTATTAATTGGTTCTAATAAACAACTATATAACGTTGGGATTAAGACAAGTTTGGATTAATTTAGGTGATAATAACCATTCTAGGGTGCATTTCATTCTAATTGTCTACTAGATTTCACTTTATTTGTTAGTTATTTTACTTGTCTTGAATTGAATTGTAAAGCTTGCCACCAACTAAACCCTATTTATCACTTTACTACACTAACTACCAAAGCTACGCATATAATATAGTTAATTTCCTAGTGTAAAGACACTTATCTATTCTACACCGACTTGGTACACATGCCCGTAGTTCTAACACGTTGCACATACTAATATTTTACAACACGTGTGTGTGACACAGAAAATTCTCACCCCATAAAGGAAATTCCGGAATAAGAAATAAGATAAGAAGGGTCATCACCTTTATTTTTCAAAATTATTAATGTGCGTGTCAAAACGAAACCGTCGTTTTATGACAAAATTCTTAAGTAATTTTCAAAGCATTTCAGAAAACACAATTCTTTGAAAATGAATTTCCAACGATAATACGGTTTCAAACCTATTCCTTTTTGTTTATTTACTTATTTTTCTATTTGACTTTATGATATTTACATGTGTGTATGATTGTTTCATATTGGTCTTATTCTATGTTTTTTTATTACTTGTTTATCTTATCTTATTTTATAGTTATTTTACTTGCATTTTATTCATTAGTGTTATTTCTGTCATTTTGTGCACCTTTTCACTATTATATTTCATACTAGCATATGTCGTTTTGTCGCTATTCGATTGACCTCCCTCTCATCTCATTTTATTTTGTCACTTCTATTTTCTATCTTATTTACTGCTATTCGTGCATATCTAATTCAACTTCCATTTTAGGACATTCACCTGTATTTGTATTTCCATCATACTAGTGTTATTTCATTATTTTATGCACATATTATTATTAGTACTTTGTTATTGTTATTATTTTCATTGTATATTTTTGTTTGTTCATGAATCTTCAAAAGAAAGGAATTCATCTTCATTGATAAAACCCTTTTGTCTTACTCTGTGTTTTCATTTAAAACTCTAGTGTTGTAAAAAATCCATTCAATTTGTGTTAGGCTTTAGTATTACTACTCATATTCATCAATAAAGTTGGGTTATTAGCAAATTTGGATAAGGTAATGTGTGTGAGTATGGGTGATCTTGAGTTCAAGTCCTTATAAGAGCATATGGAGACATTTTTTTATCTCAAAGCCAAACTCCACTCCTCTTCTATAAAAGCACATCAAACAAACCCTAGAACAAAGGGCCGCCTACACTTCCTTATTCATTTTCAATATGCTCTATAAAATGGGTACAAACACAAAACCCCAGGAGTAACACATCCGACATACATCCACACATCCACAACAATAGATAAAAACTACACTGCACCACCATCTTCATTCTCTTCGCCACCGGTAATTTTACGACCAAACTAATGAGGAACATACATCCTACCCTTCCCTCATCGACGGTAATTTTCAAACACTGGTGAACAAGGAGCATACAACTCCACCTCTATTCATTCTCTGCATGTTGGTGATTTCCTCAACCTGTTAGAATTAATGCTAAATCCGTTGAGTTGCTCTTGTGAAGTTAATTGGTTGCGTCTTCCAATTAATGTCGTGTTCACAAAGAGTTTCACGGAAGTTGAAGATGCATTAATGGGAGCATTTATGCTGTGAAAATTAATGGCGTCTAAAGCATTTGGTTTTCTAACATTATGAGGAGAGTTATGAGGAAGTTAATGAAGAAGTTATGACTTATGGCTTTCTAGATACCCGGTGTTAATTGTTCCTAGGTGTTAATGGATGTTGTTAATTAAGTTGTAACCGTTGTAACTTGTGAGCCATTATTATACGGTTGTTACAAGGTTAACGTTGGGATAAGTGAAGGGTTTAGATCTAGCACTATAAATAGATCTAGTAACCCATAGCTTTTGATCATCCTAACTTGTGGGGATCACATCCAAGAGAGTCAATGGTGGTTCTATGGGAACTCAAAGAGACTCGGGTAAAAACACCAAGGGAAACACGGGAAACACGGGTTGATGGGTTGGTTGGGTAATCCTCATGTAAACTTGTAATCCTCATCTTCCTAATGAAAGTTGTTTTATCTCCTCCCGTGGACGTAGGTCATGTTTGGACCGAACCACGTAAATCCTTGTGTCACTATTTTATCATTACATTATCTTGTGGTTTTTCTTCTTCGGTAACCATGTCGATCTCACCATGATCCTGGGAAAATGGGCCCGAAATCCTAACAAGTGGCATCAGAGCTCATGGTTTTTTGGGATGTACGTGTTGGTGGAGATGTCATTGGGAAGAAAGAATGGTGTTTCAAGATGATGTGGGTTTTGATAAAAGTGAAGAATGAAGGGAAGAGTTGGAGAGGAGATGTGTTCTTAAGAAGATGTTTGGATTGAAAACAAGTTCGGTAGAGAGGAAGAGCTCGTAAAAAAATCGTCAACTACATGTGTGTTTGGTGTGGGGATGTACTTGGAGATGATGATGTGTTGTTGGAAGGAGATCAAGTTGGAAATCTTGGATCTTGAAAAATCCGGTGCATCGTTCATATTTGAAGTTAGATCTAGTCTTTATTTTGCAAACCCTTTGTGGGGGAGTAAGGATAATAAAGAATGGTAAGATCTAGTGAAGCTTCAATGATGGTGGATTGGTGTAGAAAATGGGAAAAATATTTTCTCGGGTCACGTGACGGATCGTGGACTTCCATGGAGCACTGGAGATCATCTAGCAAGTGGAAAGACCTAGGGTTGTGGTAGCGCGCATATAGCCACAAACGGAGCTCCGCGAGGTGATCAATTGTGAAGCTGCTGTTAGGTCATGTTTGGAGACTTTGCGAGAACCGGATAAAGACGGGAGAGATCACTATTGTCTTTGGTTACGTAGTTTTTTCCTGAGTTGCTGCTTACTTCGTGTTTGTGGCGGGTCCATGGAGATTTGGACCAGATGAGTCTTTGAAGGCTCGGGGAGGAGTGGTCAATTTACCGAAGTTGGAATGCAAACAGTCCAGATGAAGTTATCCGGTTTAGTCCTTGAGTGGGCTGTTTTTGGGATTATTCTTCAAGAGGAAGTTTGGCATCAATGGTGGTATGTGATTGACCGGATTGAGCATTAAGAGGAAGAATTGTTAGAATTAATGCTAAATCCGTTGAGTTGCTCTTGTGAAGTTAATTGGTTTCGTCTTCCAATTAATGTCATGTTCACGAAGAGTTTCACGGAAGTTGAAGATGCATTAGTGGGAGCATTTATACTGTGAAAATTAATGGCGTCTAAAGCATTTGGTTTTCTAACATTATGAGGAGAGTTATGAGGAAGTTAATAAAGAAGAAGTTATGACTTCTGGCTTTCTAGATACCCGGTGTTAATTGTTCCTAGGTGTTAATGGATGTTGTTAATTAAGTTGTAACCGTTGTAACTTGTGAGCCATTATTATACGGTTGTTACAAGGTTAACGTTGGGATAAGTGAAGGGTTTAGATCTAGCACTATAAATAGATCTAGTAACCCATAGCTTTGGATCATCCTAACTTGTGGGGATCACATCCAAGAGAGTCAATGGTGGTTCTATAGGAACTCAAAGAGACTCGGGTAAAAACACCAAGGGAAACACGGGAAACACGGGTTGATGGGTTGGTTGGGTAATCCTCATGTAAACTTGTAATCCTCATCTACTTAATGAAAGTTGTTTTATCTCCTCCCGTGGACGTAGGTCATGTTTGGACCGAACCACGTAAATCCTTGTGTCACTATTTTATCATTACATTATCTTGTGGTTTTTCTTCTTCGGTAACCATGTCGATCTCACCACGATCCTGGGAAAATGGGCCCGAAATCCTAACACAACCAAATGGTGAACAGGGACATACATGCTCTCCGCCTCATCATCCTCCGCACTCTCGGTAAATCTGCAAAACTGACGAACATGGAGCATACATGGTCCGCCCTCATTCATTCTTTGTTCTCTTGGTAACTTGCAACTCGAACTGGTGAAACAAGAACATACAGGGTCTACCCTCTCTTCATCTCTCTCACGGTAATTTTGCTCTTCCCACTATCGAACAGAGAACATACATGCTCTCACCATTTTCGTTATCTTCCCAGCCATCGAATAAGAAACATACATAACCTGCCTTCGTTCACACTCTTCATTCCCTTTAAATCTTCAAAACCCACCGGCCAACAAGGAGCATACAACTCCCACTCCTCCCATCTCTTCACTCTACGTATTTTTGTAACCCAAACCGACGAACAAAGAATAGCTCCATGCATCTTTCAATCTCTTCCTTCAAGCTCCTTACTCTCAGCTTTTTGCAAGTAACTTTCGAACAAACAGTAACTCTGCCTCTATTTCCTCTCCTGAAGAACAAGGAACCAAGTTATGCACCCCCTACATTCTCTTTTTTTGTCTCCCCTCACGGTTTTGCAACCATCAGCAAACTGGGAACGCACATGCTTTGCGCCTTCTTCATTTCATTCACTTCCACTGGCACTTAGTGAACTGGGATGCACATTAATAAAGACCGTGAACTACGTAAGGTTTGACCTTAGCAGGGAGTTGAGTACGTAGGAAACCCACCCAGGGTGTGACCCAATTCCAATAAAAAAACCTCTTTTCTAACTCTAAGGTGTTATACCTCTCAAAACACTCAAACCTCCTTCGGTTCCCACAACCTTCAAGCTATCAGACTCCAAATCTTGTTTATTCACTAAACCTCAAACTTTTCTCAAATCTTAATTCCTTGTTCATTCAAATCCAATACTTCTTCTTTTGGCGTTAGCTTGGCAGAAAAGCTCGCCTAATCTTTCATTATGTATTCAAGCAACTCTCTCAAACCGATTAACCCTTCTTGGTGCTAGCTTGGTAGAAAAGCTCACCACTTCAGACTCTCTCTTCCTATTCTATCTCCTCCTTTAATCCTTTCCTAGTGGCCCTAAAAATAAATCCCTTCTAATAAGGTTTTGAAAGAAGATAATCCTGACAATTGTAGACCGAGGTTTCCTCGGCACCATCCAAAGTCGTGGTTGTTTCCACTTCCAACGGGTGTAACCCAGTATGAACCCACCCATAATCTCTGGTATGATCGGATAAGTCCTATCCATAGGCCACAAATCTCAGAGTCAATTAACGATTCTTAAAACCCTTTCTCTTCCTTTATAATTCATCTTTGGTCAAACTAGGTGGAGACTCTAGTCATTTTTCACCTATAGGGCATAAGTCCGTGTGGAGCCCATTGAGAGCGGGTGTAGTACTCACTAGCATCCCCTTAAGCTTTCTAGAAAAAATGAATGATAAAGTAGTTATTTGAGGGATGTCAGGATAACGGGCTTTCACCCTCCACGAAATGACATTTTTAGGATCTAAGCATTTTAGTCATGACCATTTAGATAGTCCCCCTCATACCAAAAAATCACCATCCATAGTGTGCATACTTCAGGACTTGTGTATAAAAAAGTGGGATGTCAAAAAGTAGCTCCGGTCGAGTGCTACAACTAGAAAAAAAGTAACTTCAATTAGTGTCACACATCCCTAGATGAATTTTATCTTGGTTGAATGAGACTAATACAAGATAAGAATGAAGTGGTAATATGGATTTTATTATCTTGTGCTACGTTAGTGTTATCTTTGACGCTTGATTAATATGTGAGTAAATGCTTTTTTAAAGAGAAACTTTGTTTTGGTGAGGTTATAATTTAATACTCGATTGTCACTGAGTTTCGTTCTAGCCCCTGCAATCTTATTTTTTTGCTTGTTTGGACTTATGATTACAAGTAACTATGAAACTAATGTGACAGCGTAAGAGTAAGTGCTTGGGAAGTTCAACTTAGAGACTTTTCACTAAAGCAAATTGGTGGTTAAACTTTGGTTTTGGATATCCACTCTTTAGTTTTGGATATTAGCATTTTTATACTTTGTGACTTTATTATCTGTTAAGTTAAGACGTCGATGCATGTTTTGTTTAGTTAACCTTACCACTCATAGAATTGTGGGTGTGGCGGTAACATCCAACTAGCTGAGACGTTCATCGTCGAGTTGTTGATAGGTAATAATTGGTATAGCATCACTAGAAACAACTCAGTATGTTTGAGTTTGCTGGTGATGGTCAGTTGGTAGAGTTGTTAGAACAAGTCTCTTACGATTTTGATGATAGCAAACTTTTCTTGTTGGGTTTAATGTTTGTTTAAGTGTTTTAGGAATAAGGATTATAAGAATTGCTTGTTTACAAGTGGATTCTTATTGTTTGATAGGTGCCCAACTGTCGGGCACATGTCCACAACCGCTTAGGGTGAAGCTCAGAAGAAGACTCATGCTCAATACCAAAACTGATGATGTGGCTAATAACATGGATCACTTGGAGACTGCAATCATCCCTTTACCAGTTAACAACAACTCTAGCCCAAAAATTTTGCGTCCATGGGCTTGACTTCCCTACCCACCACCACAAAAGCACCTTGTGAAAAGTGGATTGAGAGTAGAAACATTATCTGGAATTCCATATGTTTTCTGAATATTAGTTATAAAATATAACATAATTTATTTTCAATAAATAATTTAAATTGATAAAAAAAATAAAAAATATGTGGTGAAACTTATGGTACTTAATTAGCAAAAATTATGATACTTGATTGGTATAAATTGATAGAAAAATTGGAATAAATTATTTGTTTAAAATGCTATATTCTTTTTTATGGTGCTGAATAATTTTAAAACATAAGAAATATTTACTTTTTTATATTTTATGTAATTTAAATATATTTTTTTAATTTTATTTTCCAATTTTTCTAATATATTTATTTCTGTTCATATAGTATTTTGAAATTTTTTAATGAATTTTTCAACACTTGGGGGCATATTGTGAACTTTAAAAGTATTTTGTTAACTAGTAGAGGTATTTTTGTCTTTTTTTTCTTCTGGTCATTGGCTATAGTGACATTTCATGGGGTTTTATAAAAATGTAGTGACACTTTGTGACTTTTCTTTTTTTGGGGGTAATTTCCTAAATTTGCCAAAAATATAGTGGTATTTCATAAATTTTTCCTATTATAAAAAGAATATACTATTTAAATACATAGTTTATACCAATTAAGTGTCATAATTTTTACCATACATTTTAAAAATATTTTTTCTACCAATTTTAATTATATGTTCAAAAAAACTATTTTCTATTTGTAATTATGTAGACAAATTATTTTTAAAAAAAATTACTAGATTCTATTGCACATTATATTTGTTGTTATCTAAAAATATTATGTCATAAAGTTATCCAATACAGAATAAAATTTTTAAAATATTTTTCTAATATTAGTTAACAATTATAATATAATATCATTCATTTTGAGTAAATAATTTAATCTGGTAGAAAAATAATTTAAAAAATTTATGGTATAAATTATGATACTTAATTATAAGTTATGGTACTTAATTGATTAAAAGTGGTTAGAATAATTGGTATAAATTATTGTTTAAAGCATTGTATCATTTTTATGGTTTTAATAATTTTAAAAAAATTAATTTTTTTTTTACTTTTTTCAATATTTTATACTTTTACATTTTTGTGAATTTTATGTTTTTTTTTTCTGAATTTTTAACACTTAAGGCATATTATGATTTTAAAGTACTTTTTAACTAGTAGGGCTATTTTCGTCTTTTTTTCCTTCTATCAATAACTATTATGAATTTCATGAATTTTTACAAAAATATAGTGACATTTGTGACTTATTTTTTAGACGGACATTTCATAAGTTAACAAAAAATATAATGACATCTCTTCAAATTTCCAAAAAAAATAGAAATAGCCAACTCACTTTTGTAAATGTTAGAAAACATGATAGTGAGACTATGACACTTGAGTTTTCAACGAGATCTAGGTGTCGTTTGGGTCAGCATAAACCTAGCACAAATATCGGCATATTTGAACTCACATATGTTAGTGTGAAGTACTTTATTTTTTTTCTGCTGTTCGGCTGACTGACATGGTTGCTGTCATTTCCTTCCCGCCCCATCACTTTCGCCTCTCTTTTCGCTCTTTGCAATTACTGTGAGTTCACATTAAAATACTAATTCATAATATATTATTTATAATACCACATAAATTAATAAAATTAAAAAACAATAAATAGGCAGATTAACTGATCTCTTTATTAAAAATTTTAAAAAGTATATAAAATATAAATGTATATAAATTTATTACCTACAAAGTTACAAAAATATAATATATTATTGAAAGTTACAATTTCATTAAATAAATTCACGTAACATTATCAAAAAATTTGATTTTTCATTACGTTTTTATATTTGTAAGAATTGTAAAATTATGAAAATAACAATATATTGTTGGAAGTTGCATTTTGTACTTACATAATAAAAATAAGTTTATTGGTTACATAAATATTTATTTTTTTGCTTTCTCATATAGATTTTTTACTGTATATTTACTAGTTATAGTAATATATTGTTTGTGAAATTTCCTTTTATTTTTTTAACAAATTGTAGTTTTAAACTGTAATACAATATTTATAATTGTAGTAATAGAAAACGGTAGAGGTACTGCACACAACTAATAAAACTTATGCTGCAAGTATGCTGCACTGCACCACACAACAGTTTCCAAACAGGTACAAATATGTCAGTACAAAACTGCCAGCAACAAATATGCTACAAATATATCAGTGCAAAACAGCTACCAAATATGCTGTAAATATACCAGTCAGGGCGGATGTAAGGGGTACACGTAGGGTCACGTGACCCACATTTTTTAAAAAATTCAGAGATTCTTATTTGTATGCTTTGTAAATATAATATAAGTGACCTTATATAGTTATGCTTTTGTCCATCTCTCCAATTAATGGCTTAAAGTAACCAATTTTTTAATCTTTTCCTTCTCTTCTCACCACAATCAACTGTTTTTTTTCAATTTATTTTCCTTCATTTTTTTTATCGCATTTTTTTCTTACTCTTCTATAAATACTTAGGTCACTCTAGAATTACTCATCAAATTTGCAATCAGTATAACCATATCCTTACAGGTTTCTTTGAGTTTTTAGAAGCTCGCATTGGGAGGAGATACTAATTATGGTTCCTTAACAACGGTAGAACTTTCAAATCTCATCTTCTATTTTTATTCTCTATTATTAGTTTTAAAAATTTATTTCATAAATATGAAATCTTTATTCTTGTTTGTTGAATTTTGTTTTGATCAATTTTTGCAAACGTTTATGTTTCTTTATATAATTAGAATACATATGTTATTAGTTTTGTCCAATTAAGAAAATTTTATCTATTGTTTAAGGTTTGAGCAATATCATTGTAACTGAGTATATTTTATGCTTTAAAAAAATCAAAAACTAAAATTTAGAGTTTGAGCTAATTATCACTATTATTATTTAGCAGGATCAATAGTCATTAGTGAGCCCTATACTTGAAATCGAAGCTCCGGAGCGAAAAACAGCTACCTGCCAAAACTGCCGAATAGAGAGCCTAACGATTTCCCAGTGGTAAGACGTGGAAGTAGCGATCACGTTTTTTTTTTCCTGCGCAGAATCGAAGAGGTGCGGCTGATTGGAATGGCGAACACCGGCAGAATCTCATCCTCATCGAAGTTTTTCTTAAGAAGGAACTCTCATCGACGTTCGCTCTCTACATAGTCGTGCTCTCCGGCTTCTCCGTTTTCGTCTTCATATATTATTCCAAGGATTTCTTTGAAATTGAGCAGAAACAGCTCCCTTTTGAAGCTGTGACAGCTGAATCTGATAAATCTCAGCTGGTATTTCCTTCAGTGGTAATATTGTTGTTCACTTGTGCCGAATCATTCCTGGATTTAATCTAAGCTTTTCAATCAACACTACGAAGCATTCGCGAGATCTGTCCATTTTTTTTTATCAAATGCTCTTTGCATCCGTTACAAATTTGTCGCTAGAAATGGAGCTTTATGTGTTGATACTGCATGTTAACAGGTAGAGGAACGGATAAAAAGGGCAATGGAAACGATAGAGCTCTAAATAGGTAGATAGCTAGGAGTCCTTTGGCTCTAAATATTTTTGTTAGACAAGACCGTGAATAGAGAATAGGAAGAAATATTGGTAGAGTGTCAGTGTGTAAAAACAGATCTATTCTTTTCATAAAAATGGGATATCCTGGAATAGAGCAAAGTACCCTGTTCCCATGGTTGCCAACTTTCTGGCCATAATAGAATGTAGTATACTTCTATTATAACCTTCCACGAAGAGGGATATTGTATACATGAATTATTCAGTATCAAATGGTTTTAGCGTGAATTACTGACTTCAAGTGGACTATGCTCTCCAAATATAGCTGTCTAGAGGTGCAGAAACGAATTGTGTGTCTCTATTAGAGGCATTAGAGTGGACTGATTGTGTATCAATCCACAGCATAAGTTGTAAATTAAGACACTAATTTGTTGTGAGGGGAAAATAGCGTGGAATATACAATATGATCAGGGGCGGAGACAAGGGGGGGCTGGTGGGTGTGCGGCCCCCCCAACTCCCTCGGGTACATAGTTAAATTAGTTCTAAGTCTATTGTGATATAGTTTATTTATGTTAATAGATATTTATTCGCCACCATAACATTTTGTAAAATATCACATGATATCACTAAGTTTTATTTATTATCAAATCAATTTCTATTAATATGTAATATTTTTACGTAATTATATTATAAAAATCATTTTTAGTCTATATTAGATAAGAAAACTCTTAATATTTTAATTTTAATAATATAGTCTAAAGTAAAACGGATTATTATGTCATTCTTAGTAATCATGTACCTCTTATATCCATAATACAAGTGTTTTTACTTTTTCATTACAGATTGTGTAAATTAAAATAATATTAGAATTACTCAAAATAATTTTTATAAGAAGTTTTTAGAAAAAGTTAAAACTACTAGTTTAGAACTATTGTTCTATATTAATTGTATTATCATATAATTTAGTACACCAATTTTTTATAATTTGAAATAAAAAAAAGGTAAAACAAAATTATTTATATGTTAATCTATATATTTTAATTTTATTTTAATGTTTATGTCAAATTTAATATCTAATATCAATTTTTAAATATAATTATAATTCAAAATATTAAAATTTTATATTAATTTTAAAATATTAATTAATATTATTAAAAAAATTCTCGCCCCCCTTACAAATATTTCCTGGCTTCGCCCCTGAATATGATCATGCTTCTCAGTAATTGATATACACTTTTTACTGCTTTTTGATAGGTATCTGTTTCCTTACACCTCTATGTGTTTATATATGCTTATATCTTCCTATCTTGTTCTTTGCTTAGGCAAAACTCATGAGGCTGTTACCTTCATTCATTTTATGTGTTCTTATGTCTGTGAGTGTAAACGAGAAACATTTTAGTGTGCGCCCAGAGCCTCGGAGATTTCAATTTCTTTGCGGTGAGCTAGGTGAATCTCAGCAGAGAGTTATAGAGTGGTCTTGTTTCTCCAATCTTAATCTAGCTGTACGTTAATAGATTATGGTCTTTTTGTGCGTGCTTTTGCCCCCCTCTAGTTTATGTTTCAAGAGGTTAACTGACTAGTTTGTCTTATTCCTGTTGCATCTTGCTCTTACAATTTTTCTGTTTTGCTTATACTGAGGTATTTCTTTCCTTTACTTCTTGTTATTATTGCAGACTAAAAATGAACACATATGGGATCAGCCTTCTAGTCATGGCTTGCACCCATGTGTGAATCCTACCTCTAAATACAAAGGTTTGTTACTTTGTGAACACTTTGTACTCCCCTGTGCAGTGAGTAGGAGTTGAAGACCTTTGTAGCCATAAATCATTAATGACTGCCTGGCTCACTTGGTGCTTTACATATGTTGCTTCAGTTAAATTACTGTAGTATTCATAGACAACTCAAGCTGACATTTTTAAATCCTAGGCTGTCTGAATAAGATATCTGTATGGAAAAGTCATCTGCTTCTTCAATAAAATGATTAGCTTTCTGCCATCTTTTGTTAATCACTTTTGTGATTAGGTAGATAGTTCATGATACCATCTGCTTACTCTATCTTTCTGTCCAGCGGCTCAGGAGTCAAGTCATTATATCACTGTGAGAAGTAATGGGGGCCTAAATCAAATGCGCACTGGTGTATGTACTTGAGTTGTTTCTCAAAACAAATCTTTATTTCAATTTTCTACCCATTTGGGAGTTCTTGGCATCTATGTTTCTAAATATCCTGAAATTACTCTTGTGAACCAGATAGCAGACATGGTAGCCGTTGCACGGATAGTAAATGCTACTTTAGTGATTCCTCAACTGGATAAGCGCTCTTTTTGGCGTGATTCAAGGTCTCTCCTGCTCTATCGCTGATTGATTCTCTATTTCTTCTGATATTATCGGCTTTACTTACTTTGCTTTTATATGTTTTTCAACACATGCACAGTACATTTGCAGATGTATTTGACGTGAATCACTTTATTAAAATCTTGCATGAAGATGTTAGAATCGTGAAGGAACTTCCTAAGAGCCTTGAATCGGTTCCACGAGCTCGTAAGCACTTCACCTCTTGGGCTGGAATGAGCTATTATGAAGACATGAAACAGCTGTG
The DNA here is from genome assembly GCA_023374045.1 of Limonium bicolor. Lineage (NCBI taxonomy): Eukaryota > Viridiplantae > Streptophyta > Magnoliopsida > Caryophyllales > Plumbaginaceae > Limonium > Limonium bicolor. The sequence continues at coordinate 162,322,627 of CM041780.1, forward strand.
GAATGAGTATGATGTGAGTATCATTGCATATTTTGATTTTTCTAGATTTTTGTCTCTCAGTCCTGAGGAGATCCAAAACCCTACTTTTCTCACATGGGTAACACTCTCGATCGTACTGCTCCATGCCTTAAGTTGGCTCTTAAATTTTATAGCCACTGCTGCAATGTTAAGGTGTAGAACAGAAATCTAACAGTACAAGTGCTGGAGGAAGGTCTTTTTGTTCCATTTTGTTTTATATTGAACCAGATGACTTGCTGCTATTTTGTGAACTTTAGTGTGCATCTAGCTTTTATGGTTGAATTATGGAGAATTTGTCTGTCATGACAATCAAAATTGGGAAAGAGGCAACAAACAGTTGAGCTATACAATTGCAATCTTAAAATAAAAACAATGAATTTTTTTTGCTTCAACCGTGATTTCTTGTTAGCTTATTCAGCCTATGTATGCAGGTAATTCATGTTGCAAAATCAGATTCTCGGCTGGCAAACAATGAACTGCCTCTAGATATCCAGAGGTTGAGATGCCGTGCTCTTTATAATGCTCTTCGTTTCTCTCCTTCGATTGAGAACCTAGGAAAGGTTTGAAGCAACACTTTATTTGTTCAATGCTTTGTTTCTTGCTATTTCACAAAAATAGAAAAATGCATGTTTTTTTTTTTGAAAAAAAATTAGAGTGCAAAATAAACCTTGTAACATGCCTTGATTAGTTTAGTATTCATCATCCCTTGCAATTTTATTAGTCAGTACTTAGGTTGTGATAAAAAGGGTATTTTCTATTGATTAGCATACTACTCTGCTTACGAAGATATTAAGTTATCTCTCATTTACGTCGCATTAGATTGGTGAAGTGTTATAATTGGACTGTGTCAATTGATTATTTCAAGAAGACTTGATTTTAGAGAACCTTTCTCAGAGATTTCTTTTGAACTAAGTTCTGAGAACATGACAGTGGCACCACAGAGGCTAGTTGAGAGGATTAGAGCTCAAGGTGGACAGTACATAACTCTTCATCTTAGATATGAGAAAGACATGCTTTCTTTCACCGGTTGTACTTATGGTCTCTCCGCAGCAGAATCTGAGGAGTTGAGAATTATGAGGTATGGATGTGCCTGACTTGGGTTGATCTGTATGTTATTTTTAAAATATTTTTTACTACCGTTAGATGATTAGATAAATCATTTCACATAAATATTTACAAGCGTATATGATAATTACCATATCTGTTCACTTGTTTATTCTTATTCTGTTTTGTTTTTTTTAAGATTAATCTCTGTTCATATAGCTTATTCAAAGGCATCCATCTTGGCATTTCATCTGCTGCTTGATATACTAGCTCATTGGATTGTCCTTATCTTTTTATAGTATTGGTTGTCAACTGCACATTAGTTTATTACAGTCTAAATTTTGTGAACAATTCATTTGATCTCTTTCTTGATATTATCAAAAGGAGCTCCTTGTAATCCTGTTTTCTTGTAGGTACAATGAAGTGTTGTGTTCATTCGAGTAGTGACAGTGAAAGTCTGATCATGTTATATGTTATTTAAAAAAACGAACCATAACCTGTAGTTTTCCCCTGTTTTCCTTCACGATGAGTTTCTAAAATCGTGAGTAAAGTTTGTTTGCAAAAGTTTTGGGTACAAATTAAGTTCAGACGATGGTGAGAGCAGTTTATTCTTAGCATTAAAGTGAGCTTAAGATGCTTGAGTAACTATCGAGTGTCGTAGTTAATCCTCTCTGGTCATGTTTAAGTTGGAATTAATAGCATTTTCTTGGATTCTGTCTTTTCAGGGAAAACACAAAACATTGGAAGTTAAAGGATATTAACTCCACGGAACAGAGGAAGGCTGGTCTTTGCCCATTGACACCAAAAGAAGTTGGGATATTACTTAAAGCTCTTGGTTACCCTCAAACAACTATAATATACATCGCAGCTGGGGAAATTTATGGGGGCATGTCTCGCCTCTCTGAGTTAACTTCTCGTTTTCCCAACATTGTCTTCAAGGTATGGTTGACCTTTTGGTTCCTCTGTGGAATGATGTGGATGACATGTGATAAAGTCGTTGACCTAAAATTCATCTGATTTGCTCATGAGATAACACCCAGATGGTTGATTACTATTGACAGGAAACAGTTGCGACTGAAGAAGAATTAAGACCATTTTTCAATCATGCATCTCAAAATGCTGCTCTAGACTACATTATTTCAGTGGAGAGCGATGTGTTTGTTCCGTCTCATTCTGGCAACATGGCTCGAGCTGTTGAAGGTCATCGCAGATTCCTGGGCCATCGAAAAACTATTTCTCCTGACAGGTATAGTTGTAACTCAGACTTGTGTTAATAAGGTCAGAGAAGTGAAAGTGCTTTATTGTTTGGGGATAGGGATGAAATTTACTGATACATTCATCCATGTGATTGTGGCTATAATGCTGCAAGATCATCATTGATGACTTGGTTCTCTAGGAGTAGTTCAGGAATGGGTGTGGGAGGATTAAAATCATTTATAGAAGTGATATTCTAACCTGGATGTAGGCTATCATCTTGTCATGTTGTGTGTTGTTATGCTTGTTTAGGACCTAACTAACTTCTAGGAAGGGCTAAGGTAAAATCTTTTATTTGTGCAACCGTGAAGAGTAAATGTGAGAATAAATGTGACTATTGGTAGCATCCACGTGTTTTTTTCTTCAGGAAAGGTCTTGTAAGCGTCTTTGACATGCTGGAATCCGGACAAATGCAAGAAGGAACTTCACTGTCAAATATGATCAGGAAAATGCATAAGAAAAGGTTGTGTTTCTCTCAATTTCTCTATTGCGTACATCCTCTTATTAGACCGTGAACCAGCTTATTAGATGAAATTCTTTTTTCATGACCTCTGAACAAGTATCTTTCGCTCCTGTTTGTCTCACGTTCAAGCTTTTGTGTATTTACACCAATAGAGGGGTCTAAGGTCTCTGTATCTGGATTGTGGTAGTTTGTAGAGGTGATGTCTGTTTTATTCTAGTATGTGAAGAGATTTCACCTTTCTCTTGGTTTTTGGTGAGGGTGTGTCTCTGAATTCTCTTCAGCAAGGCAATGCCTAAAAATCCAAGGTTTTTTTTTTCTGTTTTTGGTTGAAGCAGACAAGGATCTCCAAGGAGGAGAGCAGGATCTCCACCTGGGATCAAAGGCCGAGCACGGTTTAGATACGAAGAATCATTCTATGAGAACCCGTTCCCTGAATGCATTTGCAAGTCTAGGTAGGAGATGTCTGAAACTAACAACCATACAGGAGACTGGGTTTCGATTATCAAAAGGCTGGCTTCATGAGGCAATGCCGAATTACTGATAGCCTGTGCTGTTGTTCAAGACTCGCTCTGGCTGCTTGAACACTACCACCTTCATTTGACCAAAGTCACCATTTGCATATCAGCATTGTTTCAGTCCGAATCTATGTAATCCCTTTGCTCATTAATGTTCCCTGTTTATAAAATTGTATCACTACCACCTTCATTTGTTATTTGAATTAGATACTTCTGTATGCTTATACTTGCTCCAGATACTATAATTATTTAGCTCCCAGCTATTGACGGAATTGGGAAGTTTTGTAGACGCCGGTATCAGTTCAAATTAAGCAAGTGGATTATAGCTATCTACCTGCTATCTTATAGCAATAAAGATAAAGTAAAAGGATTGTATGGGTAATAAATTAGTTACTATCATAAGTAATTCATGATTTCTATTCTGGGTTGTCAAATGATTTCCCTCTGTTCTAACTTGAATGTCTTGTTTATTTTTAGATATGTGCATAGGTGTATGATTTTAATATTTAACGTATTTAAATTTTGTGATATGGTGTCTATCAAGTGAGCAGTTTATTGCAACATTTATCTTTAAATATGGTAAACAAATGAGTAGAAAAATTATCAAAATAGTTAAAGTGAAATAGAGTAACTATAATTTGTAAAAATGACAAAGTTTGAACATCACTATTGCATAGAATCTACCGCAAAATAATACCTATGTAATTACAATCATGATTCAAGTTTTGAAAGAGTAATGAAAGACGTGAAAGATACCACAAACCCGATCCTTTTGGGTCATTCAATATGACTGTAAGTGCTTCTAGCTTTCTAGATTAATTTGATTAATTGAATCTATTTTAGGATTCCTCAATTTGGATCCCATCTAGTCGGGGGTGGACAATTTGTAATTGGCATGAGATAGTAGCATGGATTCTGGATCTAGCAATTCAATTAGTTATGAAAAACTGAAGTCGCGATGGCATGGAGGTTGTTGACATCAAGTATGTTGTTTGGATGAACCCAGAGCCTCTTTCCTATCACGCACGACTCGAGCACATCCAATATACCTAGGATTTTTTGGGCTTTATTGAATTATATCCACCTTCCTTTCTTTTATATCCCTAATTTATTTTGCCCTCCGAGTTGAAAGTTTCCTTCTTTTATTATACCTTCTTGAAAACTCCTTTTTTTATAGTTATAGGCACAAGGCCCAAGTGCCACAAAGGTATAACAATACAACAAAAACTCATGTACAAGATGACACCAAACCTCCATACCTATCAAGTCCTACCAACCTTACAAGCCACGGAAACACACCAAACTTCTAGGTTTAGAGGGTTTTCTTTTTCTCTCGCATGACTACCTTGCTAATACGTGAAAACTTACTAAAGCCTACTTGTTTTTCCCCTGAAGCATTTCTGGATCTACCCTTAGATGTGTTCCTTGAACACTTATCGGAGTCATTTTTGACCATTCACTTGCATTCTAGCATCTCTTACGATAACTTGCTCTTTGCTCATGTATGATTTCTTCAAAATTTTCAAGAGTGCTTCTCATCAGGAATGGAGCATCCAAGATCTTTCGCTAACCTCAACGTCTGCCTCGCTTCTTCCTGCACATATGCCTCATCAGAATCCACCTCCGGCCTAGCCAACCCTCTTCCTGGTTCGAAAACTCCTTTTTTAATGCACATACATGAGAGATTTGTTCTTCAATCTATGTACATTTTTCTTCATTTATTTACATACTTTTTATCTTAATAAAAAAACACCACTACTCTACCAATGTGGTGTGTCAAGCCACTAGACCACGAAAAAAATGCTATCATTTTAATGTAAAATATAAGCATAGTTTGATTGTCATGGGTATCGAATTACACAAAATGACAAAAGGTAGATATGTGCATGACTATAACGGTGTTAGTATTTCAACAATAAGATTAAATAGTGGAAAATAAGAGGTCACCCCTCCCCCTCTCAAAAACTTACGCTTACATACATGCCTCTTTATATTCATTCAAAGAGCCATGCATGACAGCTTAGAAGTCATCCAAACCCTAGAGAAGTCCAACAAATGATCAATTTCCTACTCCTCTTAATGTTAGGGCCATGAGGCCAGAAACCCATGGATATGGCAAATGAGGGATTAGTTTTCATGATCTTCTTAACCTAGTTCAATAAGAGGTCAAACATTATATACTTTTAAACAACAGGGCCAAGAACTCCAAATAGATCCCTTTAGAGAATGTCTTCTATATTATTCTCGCTAAAGGGCTAGTAACCCTTGGATATTTCCACTACGGAACTATTGTTCCTTCTTTTCTCCTTCTAAAGCCTATAAATCCTTAAATCCAATAATGAAGTAGCAATCGACTACTCTTTTTATTTGGGCCAATAAAGGATCAACATTCATAATTTTCTTTATGCTAGGACTAGCAACCCCCAAGTAGGTCCAGTAAGAGAATGTATTTCATAAGATAAGATAAAGGATTGTATTTTGACTCTTCTTCCATATGAGCAAGCACTCATGAATGGGTTTAATAGGAGCTAGTCTTCCCTACCTTCAACTTTACACTAGGTATAGAAATACACTTAACATTTGCTACCCTCACATATCATGTTGTAAAGTTACTCCAAAACTCTTGAGCCACACTATATTATAAATATGCTCCGGCCAAGATACTCTACCAAATCAAGTTACAGTGACACACCTAATTAATACATTAAGCTACTTTCCTGCATAATGTTGTAGTCCTACTCCTGTAACATCTCAAGCTACTCTTTCATGTCATTCTACCAATGTGAGCCTTTCTTTTATATTAAGTTGTGGTTTTACTCCTAACATTTAAAGCTACACTCACATATTATCTTGTAGTGATCCTTTTAACATTTCGAGCTATTTTACAATACCAATTCGCTATGCTACTCTAGTAGTATCAAGCTACTCTCCTCTAATATGTTGCAGTGCTACATCTAACATTATTGGATGCTCTTTATACTTTTAGAGTTACTCTTTAACATTTTAAGTTATTCCCTAAATTATGTAGCAATGATGCTCATAATTTATGAGCTACTCGATCACCACTCTATTGTCCCAAGGATTTCATGATCTAATTTATATCAAAGATATGCGGTCACAATCAAGCAAATCAATAATGTTACTAAGGCACATCACTACAAGTAGAAACATTAATCCCTCGAAGTTAGCTTAGTCCTACATTAATTCCATTTTTGGTTGTAATATTCATTATCCTATGATGAAGGAGTTTTATACCATTTTGCAATACTTCATAATTTAGCACCTATTGAACAAACACTAAATTCTAATGAAGTATTTGCAAAAGAGATAACACTTGCTTTTGAGATATCCTACCACCATACTTGCAACTGATGTGAGTGCTAATGCTAAAACCTATAATTTCAAGCTAAATCACTTTACTATGGTAAATATTTCAAGTCCCCGGCAACTTCCACATCCAAATGTGGTCATTGGAAACACAAAAGAACCACAAAAATTTGAGAAAAAAATAGTAAACCAACACTTTACCCCGTACAAATAGTTTCTTTTGTTCCAATGACTTTTTATGTAGGACATCCATTACCACACAAACACATGTATGTAGACATATGACCTTAAATACTATCACAAAATATATATCAAAAGGAAGATCAAACCAAAGATAAATATCCACCAAGAATGCTCATCCACCAAGATAATTACAATTGGCAAGCCAACACTACCACAAGTTCAAACTAATAATACTCAACAAAAGCTTCACCTCTAATATTATTCACCAAAAAAATCCAGAGTCCACCATGGAAATCCATCAAGTACACAACAGATTGATAACAATGAAGAGGGAGTTCCATTATGGATATCCAGAAAGTGTTTCCATCAAAGATCATCTAGTCCATCAAATATTGTCGAATCCAACAAGTGTTATCGAAGAACAAAGTATATTACAAATAAACCCATCACGCCACCAAGCAGTAACCACTTTATCAAGTTTATCCAATAAAAAAATTATTATCCAATCTAATAAGTGTTACCACTAAAACTTTACGCTGTTGAAGTTGTACTGTTCCACCTTCACGAGTCCTTAAGTGTGTGAAGGAGTATGAAATGCAAACAAGTTCATTACACAAGGCATTAGAATCTATAAATGTTACTTTTAAAGTGACTATAGATATTAATAAGGTGACCACATAAACAAACATTTTGAGAAAAAACTATAAAACATATACTTTATTTATGATGTCTACCAATATACTGATAATATATATTACAACACTTGTGAATTTAAAAACATTACAATGACCACCCTAATACTTATTATAATGAGATTAATCATGCAAAATAATTAAAAAAACTCTAAGTTTACATTATATGACTCTTAGAAATTCAAATGATATAAAACGAATAACTTCTTTACAATTTCTCTCACATTTTTACATGATTTTTTCAATTTCCAACTCAGATGATATAAAATTGAGATATTGTTTTATACATCTAGGATGTGCTAATAACCATTTATTCAGATTTTTTATTTCACTTCATCCCGATAAACATTTGAATAAGTTAGTATAATTTTTAAAGTTCATACAGTATCCCATAGATGGGAAATATAATTTTCTCCTTGTATTAATTTTCATCTTTTAGTAACCTTTCTCCCAAGTAAAGGTGTCCAACATGACCGAATGGAACCGGATCCACATGATACCAAAGTGAATTCGAATACATCCTTGGAGATTCGGGACCGAACCGAAACTGGAACCGCCCAGAACCGACATTGGAATCAAAACCGCGAGAACTGAAACCGTGGAACAACCCCTAAACTAGTCAATATTACCGTTGGTCAAACCACCAAAATGACATTGTTTTGACTAAGGGGCACATGCCCGTTTGGCATATAGTTGTTGGAACTAGAACTGGACAAAAAGACTCAACAACTTCTTTTTTGGTAACGGCATTAAACGGCCACATGCCTCTAAACCCCCTATAAATACATCATTGATCACCATTCTCATCACACAGCTCTTCCTACTCTTATTTTCTTATTACTACTATTCTTGTGCATTGAAGGGCTATTAAGCATTTTAGCCACTAGATAGCTAATTTCCAATATTAGCTCAATTTCTACATTCTAGCAAAATGTTTAGGAGAGCCAGAAAGGAAGCGATGTCTTCTTCTAATCTCTCAATCGATCCAAATTTTCAAGGCATGATCAAGACCAAATTGATGAGATGCAATTTGGGTATCATCAACAATATTTCTCACCTTCATCATTCCCGCAAGGTGAAAGTTAACAATTTCTCAACATGTATCTACTAACATAGGGCCAACACAACCATCAATGTCCCAATTTGGTAAGTTTTAATATTAGTTACAACTTATTTTGTAGAAACTTTAATTTTAATTATATTTTTATCCTAATTATAGTCTAAATCAATTTTTTTCCAATTATAGGTACATCCTCTACCCCATCCGATGCCCCCAATCTTGATCAAGAAGAAGATGATCAAGATGATGTTGCCGACAACATGCCATCAAGAAAGAAGCCAACTTCTTCGAGGTGGCCATACTTCACAAAGAAAGAAGATCGAAAGAAGGTCGGAACATACAAGCAATATTGCAATATTTACAATATGGGACTTGCATGGGCGGTGGGCACCGGAACTGGATCCTTTGTAAAACACTTGTAGACGCACAACATCTACAAGGATACAAAAACAGAGGGCACTAGTGGTCAAACTATGCTTACCGAGTTTACCGAACGACAACCTGATCTAAATATTTTTCGATATGATAGAGAAAGAATGATAGATGGCATGGCTAGATTTATGATTGCTGAAAAATTGTTGGTTAGTTTTGGTGAAAGCTCCCACTTTGAAAATTTTGTTTGTTCCACATTACAACCACAATATAGTAGAGTGCCTAGGAACACACTTAAACGTAGAGCTTTTGCACAACATAAGCGCACTAGAAACACCCTAATGGAAATGATGAATAATTTTGATGGTCGTGTTTCCTGGCTAGCTTTATGTAGACGTCTACAACTAATGAGGTGTTTATTTGTGTTACACTTCATTGAATTGATAGTTATTGGATGCTCCAAAAGCATATCATTACTTTTGATATTTTTGATGATGCATATACCGGTAAAGAAAACAAAGAAAGGAAACTTTCTCTTTGAATCAACGTGGAAAGCTTCACGTGGAATGCTTCTTGCAAAAGGAGCTCAAGGCTCTGAGGAAAGAAGGTAGAAATCCTTCGATACTCTTACAACCCTAGCAACCAGCTACTTAACCTAAGTTACAAGATGAAACTCAAAACGCAACTAGACTAAACGACCCACTACACTGTCGTTTCAGTCAAACACAAGGTAAGTATAACAGAGACAAACACAAGAGACGAATAACACCTAAAGAATAACACCTAACATAAGAGAGACAAACACAAGAGACGAATAACACCTAAAGAATAACACCTAACATAAGTATGTGTTATTCTAACACCCCCCCCCCCCTCAAATATGAGAGTGTTAAGAGTCTCAGATTTGGAACAGAAAAGGAATTACGAAGGAAAGTGCAAAAGGGAGTTCAAACTGCTCTCTGCTCCAGCCCCATTTTTCTGACTTGAACAGGATAGGCCTTTCCCGCCAGTGGCTTTGTTAAGACATCACCCACCTGTTCCTTAGAGCCCACAAACTCGACCACAATTAACCCTTCTTGCAGCTTCTGTCTGACAAAGTGTACATCTAATTCGATGTGCTTGGTCCTCTCATGCAAGACAGGATTTCTTGCAATGTAGATTGCAGACTGGGAATCTGATCTGACTGGAACTGGAAGGATGTCCTCAACTCCCAGCTCATGCAAAAGTCTGGAAAGCCAACTTAATTCAGCTGTCACACTCCTCATGGTACGGTACTCCGCCTCTGCTGATGACAAGGCCACCGTGGATTGTTTCTTTGACTTCCAGGAGAGTGGACTGCCTCCCAACTGCACAAAGTAGCCACTGATCGACCTTCTAGTATTGGGACATCCTGCCCAATCAGAATCACAGTGAGCAGTTAGTTTGAAGTCATCTTTAGCATTAAACAGCAGTCCATAATTCTTAGTCCCACGAATATAATTAAGCGTATGTAAAGCTGCCTTGTAATGCTCATTGGTGGGACAACACAGAAACTGGCTAAGGAACTGAATAGTAAAGCATAGGTCAGGTCTACTATGGGACAAATAGCCTATCTTCCCAACTAATCTTCTATAATCAGAAGGGTTTTTCAAGGGAGTTCCACTTTCCTTTCTAAGTTTCAAACTGGTGTCCAAAGGACTAACTGGAATCTTTATCCCTGTGGGGTCAAATTCATTAAGGAGGTCCTCACAATATTTATGCTGCAGTAGAATTACTCCCTCTGTGGTATGCATGAACTGCATGCCCAAGAAGAAGTTTAAGACACCCAAGTCCTTAATTTTGAACCTCTTATCCAGACAGTCCTTTATTCTCCCAATAAATTCATAATCATTTCCAGTGATAATAATGTCATCCACGTAGACAGCCAGAAAACAAGTTTTATCAGCCTTTGTCCTAACAAACAAAGAATAGTCATTAAGAGATTGTTTGAACCCAAAAGACTGTAAAAACATACTCAGTTTATAGTGCCACTGCCGAGAGGCCTGTTTCAAACCATATAATGATTTCCTCAGCTTACACAATTTTCCAGATCCTTCCTCATTGTGACCTTGGGGAATTTCCATATAAACATCCTCCTCAAGGTCCCCATGGAGGAAAGCATTATTAATGTCCAGTTGGCTAACTGTCCATCTCCTTTTTGTGGCAACTATAATTAAGGCTTTAATGGTAGCGAACCTAACAACTGGAGAGAAGGTTTCTAGATAATCTATTCCCCATTTCTGAGTATACCCCTTAGCAACGAGTCTAGCCTTAAATCTCTCTATGGTTCCATCAGCCTTAAATTTTACTTTATAAACCCATTTACACTTCACTGGTCTCACCCCTTTGGGTGGACTAACTAAATCTCAGGTCTGATTTTTCTCTAAGGCTACAAACTCCTCACTCATAGCCTTCTGCCATCTAGTATCCCTAATGGCTTCTTCGAAACAACTAGGCTCAGTATGTTTATTTAGGTTAGAGTGTAAACAATAAGACCTGTTTTTCTCATCAAAAATAACCCCTACTGTGTGCAACAGCTTATCAGCATTGATAATGCTATCATCATCATCAAAATCCATAGTACCAGAGGACTTATTAAATGCAGAGGAATCAGTATATGCAGAAGCTGTTAGGATTCTTTCACTCAAAATATTAGAGAAATGATCAGGTAAGAGTGACTTATCTGGTTTCATGGCAGAGAATCCAACTTCGTAGTCTTGCAAATAGCTGGGTGGATGTCTGTTTCTCACAGATCTTCTCAGGTTCTCTCCTTCTTGGTCACCAGCTGGACTTTCTGTTTCTGCATCTTGCTGTTCTGTGTCTGCTCCATCTGTTTCCTCCTCTTCTTCTTGTACCGTGGTGCTGGGCAGATTGCCATTTGTGTTTCTTTCTTCATCCTGCTGCCTTAAACTCATTTCAGTCATGTCAGTGTCATTATGCATTGTGTATTCCCCATTTGTAAGGGGATCCTCCTCGTTGTTAACATGGATGGGTGCCCCAGAATTCAATTTGAAAGGGTAAACATTCTCATGAAAAACCACATCCCTATTGTAGATGACCTTGTTGTTGTCAAGGTCATAAAGTTTATACCCCTTTTTATTCAGACCATACCCAAGCAGAACACACTTAACAGATTTCGATTTAAATTTATCACGTTGTTCTTTGTTTATGTGGGCAAAGCACAAACATCCAAAATTTCTCAAAATAGTGTAATCAGGTTTCTCCCCATAGATTATCTCATAGGGTGTTTTGAAATCTATACTGGAGAGGGGCATTCTGTTTATCAAGAAGGTGGCAGTAAGGACACTTTCTCCCCAGAAAAATCTTGGAAGAGAAGAGTGGAACATGAGGGCTCGGGCATTTTCTAGGATATGTCTGTGTTTTCTTTCAGCAACACCATTTTGCTGTGGTGTGTATGGACAGGAGGTCTGGTGTTTAATCCCCTTTAACCTAAAATACTCTACCCCAGCCTTAGAGGCTCCAAGTTCATAGGCATTGTCACTTCTGATGCATTTTACCTTTTTGTCAAACTGCCTTTCAATCATATTGATAAAATCTACTATGAGCCCAAAGCTTTCTGATTTGGATCTAACCAGTTGAGTCCAAGTGGCCCTACTGTTATCATCTACTATGGTGAGGAAATAGGAAAAACTGTCATAAGTACTGATGCTGTAGGGTCCCCATAGGTCTATATGAATGAGATCAAAGATGCTCTGGGTTTTTATGGAGCTAGAGGGAAAGGCCAGTCTGTGACTTTTGGCTCTATTACAGGGCTCACAAACTAGATTTTTTTGTGCATTCTTTCCCTTCAAGAACTCTAGTCTCGACATCCTATCCTTTGACAAGTGCCCAAGTCTAGTGTGCCATAATTCAGAGGAAACTTGGTTAGTAGTGCTTTGGTCATCAATAAACATTTTATCTTTATAAACAACTTGTGTTTTAGCAGATACAGAATTATCTAAATTAAATTCAGGGGCGTTATTCACAGGAGCAGGAACACTGACAGGAACAGAAACATCAGGAGTATTATTCATAACAGAAACATGTCCAAGATGAGGATTTCTATTCATGTCACATTGTATTACAGCAGACTTATTGACATTACACTTGAGACAATTCTCTTCAGACACAGACACACCAGCAATTGTTTTAGAGCATTTTCCCTTCTTTTTATCAAATTTCTTGTCTAGAACATACAGACCCCTATGCACACGCCCAATCTCCAGGTCTTCATTGTGATTATAAGCCTGATAAGAACAGCAGGTTGGGTTGAAACTCAAATTAACTCTCATTTGACTAGACAATTTACTTACAGAGATCAAACCAAACCTAAAACTGGGAACATAAAGGACATCCTTTAATATCATTAACTCATTGATTTTGACAGTACCAATCAAGTTCACAGATTGTGGATGCCCATCGGGCATTCCAACAGTATAAGGCATGTCAAGGAAAATAACATTACTAAAAACAGCAAGATTACCACACATGTGATCCGAGGCTCCACTGTCAATAATCCATTCTAATCCCTCGGATCTCAAACTACCAGATATATTAAACATCTTATGCATATCACAGTTTAAATTATCAGAAGGATAAGAAAAGGAAGTACCTACAAAGCCACAGTTTGATTCAGCTGATTGTGGGTCTTTACTTACCACCTTTGACTTACTGATATAGTTCAGAAGGTTGTTCACCTGGTCCGTGGTTAGAACTCCACCATATGGATCCCTTTCCCCTTCATCCTTTTGGTCAGCCGCACCATTGGCTTGAGGTTTCTTGTCCTTTCCAGTTCGCCAGCTCGCAGGGTAACCGTGTTTTTGATAACACCGGTCTTCGGTATGCCCAGCCTTGTGACAAAAGCTGCACTGAAGATTGCTTCGCCTTCCATTGCTCCCTTGACCGCGACCTTGTGCCTTTCTTGGTTGACTGACTGAGAAGGCGATTGAGTTTTCTCCCTCTGCCGTGGATTTGTTTGTCAACCCTTTCTGTCGTTCTTGGTGTATAAGGGTTGAGAAGGCTTGTTCAATTGACGGTAAGGGGCTGATCCTCAAGATGTTTTCCCTAGCGGCCGTAAACTTCTCATCTAAACCCATCAGGAACTTGAGCAATCTTTGAGTTTCGATATATTCTTTGAAAGCTTTGTCGGTTGAACATTCGCAGCTGGGCAAAGACGATGTAGCATCAATTTCATCCCAAATGGCTCGAAGGTTAGTAAAATATTCACCAATCGAGTCGCCTCCTTGAATGGTTTCAACGAGTCTCTTCTTCAGTTCAAACATTCGGGTGGCATCGACCTGCCCATACCGCTTGCATAGATCCTCCCAAATCTTTGCTGCGGATCCTCGAAACAAGACGGAGTCGCCGACTCGTTTTTCTAGGCTCATCAACAGCCATGCGCGAACCATGTTGTCACACCTAGTCCATGCCTCCGCCTTCTGTTCAGAGTCCGTCGGCTTCTTTAGGGTTCCAAGAACAAAACCCAGTTTGTTCTTGGAAGCAAGCGCTATTTGGACTTGGTGTTTCCATCGGGGAAATCCTGGCCCGCCATCATATTTGGCTGCGAGGGTTTGCCCAGGACTTTCAGAACTGGCGAGGTAAAGGGCATCTCCAATTTGTATGGCTTCACTGTTAGCCGCGCCAGTCTCTGTTGGATTTTTCCCATCGTCTGCCTTCGGTGTCTCGCCTAAGATTTCGCCGCTCATCGTGTATAAAGCGTTTTCCGGAATCGGGAAAGGAAGAACTAGAGCAGGAAGGTCTGTTGCTGGAGATCAAACAACAGAGGCTGCGGAGCAATCAAGGTAGACGATGCTGATGCCGCAACGAAAGAAAAACAAGAGCAAGATCCCTTGATCGTGTTGCTCTGATACCATAAAGAAAACGAAGAAAGGAAACTTTCTCTTTGAATCAACGTGGAAAGCTTCACGTGGAATGCTTCTTGCAAAAGGAGCTCAAGGCTCTGAGGAAAGAAGGTAGAAATCCTTCGATACTCTTACAACCCTAGCAACCAGCTACTTAACCTAAGTTACAAGATGAAACTCAAAACGCAACTAGACTAAACGACCCACTACACTGCCGTTTCAGTCAAACACAAGGTAAGTATAACAGAGACAAACACAAGAGACGAATAACACCTAAAGAATAACACCTAACATAAGAGAGACAAACACAAGAGACGAATAACACCTAAAGAATAACACCTAACATAAGTATGTGTTATTCTAACAACCGGCCATAATATTTCTAAAAATTTGATTGAAGTATTATTTTAGTGGAATTTTTTGGAGAAGTTATTCTCCTTGTATTTAGATTATGCTTCGAACAATGTTAAGTGTGTATAATATCTATAATCTAATATGGAGATTTCTTGCATGTTCAATGTTTTAAATTTGTGTGTGCAAGATGGGTTACATCACTTGACTGCTACATTGAAACCACTTAGACATGTTATGAGAAAAATTAGGAAATCACGTCATGTTAACAATGAATACAAAAAATTGTGTGAGCAAAGCTGGTATACGTCCTCGTCATTTTTCTCCCAATACCCTAGATGGAACTCCACCTATGATCTGTTAGTTAAAACTAAGAAACATCGGCCCATATTATCTCATATATATATATATATATATATATATATATATAACACTATGGTTACTTCATATTTTTGGACTAGTGTTAATGTTGTTTGCAATGTTTAAAGATGTTTTGATAGTGCGACTAGGGTCCTTTCATTAGTTTATGAACCTAATGTGCATCTCGTCCCAAAAGAATGCATAACTATTTTCAATGTTTCACGTGAGAACAAGAATGTTAGTGGAATCGATGGGGTTATTAAAGATATGATGTCTAAATAGTTTACATATTTTAATGAATTTCCTTTAATTTATTATATTGAAATTGGTCTTGATCCATAAATAAAATTGAATGGTTTAACAAAATTGCTAGATTATTATTATATTATTATTCCAGGAGGTGAATCCGAGGAGGATTATGTTGAGAAACATGTTACAGAGGTTGATAAAGCCTTGAGAAGGCTACATGAGGATTATACTTCAAAGTTTCATCCGGATGAACTTTCTACAGGTGCTGGTGGTAGTAGTAGTTCCTATCCACCACACCCCAATAGCAAAATAAGTTCTTTGATTGCTAGTATTTTGAAAAGACCAAATATGTTCAATCGGGTTCCTGATTTTGTACTTATGATGATGATCTTAACTTCACTTTTAATTTTGATGATGGTGGTGGTGATATAGATGCTCTTAAATGGTGGCAAACACATGAACACAAGTTTCCCATATAAAAAAATAGCTCGAGATGTGCTAGCAGTTCCAGCATCAACCATTGCTTCTAAGTCAGCGTTTAGTGCAGGCAAACAAGTGTTGGACGAAAAGAGATTAAGCTTTGCTCCAGACTCAATCAAGGTTTGATTGAAAAGTATGATTGGGATTTAGTCGAGTTGCAATCCTAAGTGCGCACATTGCAGTACGAAGGGCAACATGATGATTGGTTTGAAATGAATGAAAAATACACCACTTAGGACTTCTATTTTGTAATCTTTTAGAATGTATTAGTATTAGTATAGTAAGTATTCTTTCCATGTAATCTTTTTAAGACTTGCAATCATGTAACCTCTTAGTAGCGGTACTCTTTTTCCTTATCAAGGTTTTCCCAATGGTTTTTTACCCAATAAGGTTTTAACGAGGCAGTGAATTCATATCATATAATAAAATTCTCTTTACTCTTCGATTGAAAATTCAATAAAATAATTCTAAGTAGACTTTACTTACACATTTAGGTTTTTAAACTTGAGGAATAGCCTATCTCATGTAACAACCCCAAAATTGGGCTAGGTCTAAGATCGGTACATGTCGCGCACTTCACTAACCAAGAGTACGCAAGGCTATTAAATGAATCCCAAATAACCAAAAGAAATACTTATAATAAAGGATAAGTAAAAAGGTCTACAATAGCCCCAAAGCACTTGTCAAGTCCAAAGTCAGAAAAGAAGGTCTAGGCTACAACATTACCAAAGAGTCAAAGCATGAAACTAAACAAGTCTCTGAAACTAAAATAAGTAAATAATCTCCAAGTCTTAAAGTATGATCCTTCTCTGATTAATATGCAAAGTATTGGTGGAAATGAGGTTGAACAACCACAACTCAATAAGTAGCAAACTTCATCAACGAAGTACACCCAAAATGTCATAAACAATATTACGTTATACATACATAAGCACACCAAAACTGTACTTTCAGAAAACAAATTCTTGTATGAAAAGTTGTCAAAGCTCAAAACTGAACAGAAGCGAAAGCCAAAATACACTTACTAGAACTTATCAGAATTCACAAAACAGAGTAGGACACTAGTTCTAAGCAACTTGAACCACAAATCAACATACCACTAAGCCTTAACCACAATTAGGGTCTTACTCCAAAGCCTACGCACATCGCGAGCCAAAATCCTGAGTGGCACTGCCTCATAGGAGAAATTCTCACACAATTGTAGCGGACCAAACTCGATCACATGGGATAGGTTGGGGACATACTTCCCCAACATCAAAACATGGAAAACATCATGCACTTCCGCTAATGTTGGCGGCAACGCCAAGCGATAAGCAACCGGGCCAATCCTATCAAGGATCTCAAACGGGCCTACAAAGTGCGAACTCAGCTTGCCACTCTCCCAAATCTGACCACACTTCTGACAGGAGAAACCTTTAGAAAAACATGATCCCTAATCTAAAATTCTAACGATCGCCTCCTCTGATCAGCATAGCTCTTTATACGGCTCTGAGCAACTAGTAAATGCTCCATGTTGGTCTGAAACTTACCCACCGCATCTTGAACCAAATCAGAACCTATCAGAGTCCTCTCCTTTAAATTGTTCCAAGAGATGAGAGATATGCACCTCCTACCATACAACGCTTCGAACAACACCATGCCAATACTAGACTAGAAACTATTGTTGTAGACAAACTCTATCAAGGTCACATGCTGATCCCAACTACCATCGAAGTCCCATACACAAGGCCTGAGCATATCCTCCATAATCTAGTTGGTCCTCTCTGTCTGACCATCTGACTGCGGATGGTAGGCCGAACTCAACGTCAACTTAGTCCCTAAATTCTTATGCAGGCTAAACCAGAAATGAGACATGGATCTTGGATCTCTGTCTGAAACTATGGTCACAAGAACTCCATGCAACCCACAATCTCATCCATATAAATCTGAGCGAGCCGCTCCAAGCCAAAGGTCTTCTGAACCGGCAGAAAGTGGGCACTCTTAGTGAGTCTATCCACTATCACCCAAACAACTCCAAATCCCTTCGAAGTCTGAGGGAGACCCATCATGAAGTCTATACCAACGCTTCCCCACTTCCACTATGGAACATGAACGAAGTGAAGAAGCCCAACAGGTTTCTAATGCTTAGCCTTCACATGCTCACACATCTAACATCGGGAAACAAACTCAAAGACAAAGATCTCTCTTCATGTTGCTTCACCAAAATGACTCTCGGAGGTCGCGGTACATCTACACACCTTCTGGGTGTACCGAGTAGGCTCCATGTGTCTCCTGCATGATCTCCTACTTAAGAGCAGTATTACTTAACACATAGACTTTATCTCTAAACCACAGACAATTGTTCTTAGACACTCGAAACTCTGAATCCTGACCAACCAAAACTCTTTCTCTGATCTTACACAACTCAACATCCTCCTTCTAACTGACCTTGATCCGGTCGATCAAGGTAGGTTGAATTTGAAGAGAAGCCAACATCTCATAACTGTCTGGAACAACAATCTCAACTCCCATATGCTGCAAATTCAACAAGGACCTCTGAGTTCCGGAGAGTGAACAAGCAACACCAGAAGCTATTCTAAAACTAAGCGCATCAGCCACGACATTAGCTCTACCAGGGTAGTAGAGAATCTCCGAATCATAGTTGTGAAGCAACTCTAACCATCTCCTCTTTCTCAATTTCAGTTTCTTCTAAGTGAACAGATACTTGAGACTCTTATGGTCCGTGAAGACCTTACACAACACACCATATAGATAGTGCCTCTAGGTCTTAAGAACAAACATTACTACTGCCAACTTTAGATCATGGGTCGAATAGTTCTTCTCATATGGCTTAAGTTGACGGGAGCCATACGCAACCACCTTCCCATGCTGCATCAACACACAATCAAGACCCTTATGCGATGCATGGAAAACCACCTCCACACCATCTATCCCAGATGGCATGGTCAAGATAGGAGCGGACGTCAACCTCCTCTTAAGCTCCTGAAAGCTCAGCTCACAAGCCTCGCTCCACTAATACTGAACATCCTTCGGAGAAAACAAGTCAACAAAGACACAATCTTCGAGAAGCCCTCAACAAACTTCCTGTTGTAACCCGCCAACCCGAGGACACTATGAACCTCAAACACATTTGTGGGCCTCACCCACTCTGTAATAGTCATAATCTTCTCTGGGTCTACAGAAATACCATCCTTAGACACTACATGACCCAGAAAGACTACTTGATCCAACTAGAACTCACACTTCTTCAACTTTGTATACAACTCACCCACTCTCAGCGTCCAAAGAACAACTCTCAAATGCTCCTCAACACTCTTGGAATACATCAAGATGGTTTCTACCGTTTCTACTATAACACACACCACAACAAACTGATCCAAGAAAGGTTTGAACATGTGGTTCATCATATTTATAAACACAGAAGGAGCATTTGCCAAACCGTAAGGCATCACCAAGAACTCGTACGGTTCTGAAAGCTGAATTAGGCACGTTGTCTACCTTAATCCTTAACTGATGGTAGCCCAAACAAAGATCGATCTTCAAAAACACACTGGCTCCGGCTAACTGGTCAAACATATCATTGATATGGGGAAGTAAATACTTATTCTTGATAGTGACCTTATTCAGCTCCCAATAGTCGATTATCAATCTGAAACTGCCATCATTATTCTTCATAAACAGAACACGCGCACCCTAGGGAGAAACACTAGGGCTAATGAAGCCCTTATCTAGAAAATCCTACAGGTGCACTTTCATCTCCTTAAGCTCAGCTAGATTCATACAGTAGGGAGCCTTAGAAATAGGCTGAGTCCCTGGCGCCAACTTAATCGTAAACTCCACCTCCTTATCCGGAGGGAGTCCTAGCACATCGTCCTGGAACACCCTAGAAAACTCGCGGATCACTGGAATATCCTCTAATCTCGAATCCACTCTAACCTCAGGGCTAAAACACATGTATCCCTGACACCCTTTCCTCAAAACCTGAACACCTGCATCACCGAAATCACAAGAGGCAAGCAGATAACCGAATTTCCCATAAACTCCAAACGGGGTCTACCCGACTCCTCGAAAACAACTTTCTTAGCAGAACAATCAATATGAGCATGGTGCTCAGACAACCAATCCATGCCCAGAAGCACATCAACACAGGTCATCCGCAGAGGGATGTGGTCAGCATAAAAAATTCTGTCGCGTACTACCACGGGACAGGTTCTACACACAGAGTCTAGCACAAGAGGGGTTGTCCCTCTCAATGGACTAGTCACAACAAATCCACGCCTCACAGCTCAACAGACAAACTGCTTATCCACCAAATCATCATACACAAAAGAGTGGGTAGCTCCAGAATCAAACAAACAAAAAACTGATTGAGAAGACAGCTGGAGAATACCTAACACAACTCGCTCGCCCGGTCGCACTCTCTAGCCATGGCATACACCTTCGCTTGAGCCTAAGGCTTCTTCTGCTCGGTTTTCACCTTAGACTCGGACCCGACATCTCTGCCTCCAGAACCACCAATCAGCGATGTGGTGCTCCAAGGATTCACACTTGAAGCACACTCTTGTCTTCTTGTAGCACTCCTGACCAAGATGGGCTCGGCCAGTAGCATCATACTTCACCCCAGAACAAGAGGAAGACTTACGGTCACCATAGTACTACTTCTTCTGAGAAGAAGCATGGTTCTTATTCCTATACTTGTCAGCCCTATGCTTCCTCTTCTGATCCTTCCTCGCCGACTGCCTCGCCCTGAGCTCACTCTCAACCACTAACGTCACATCATCCACATCTTGAAAGGTCTTGTGACAGAAGGAGCCACTGCCGACTTAATGTTCGGCCTCAAACCACTCTCGAACTTCCTCGCCTTCTGGTTATGGCACATACTTAGAAAGTGAGATAAACTTACAGACGTACTCGTCCACGGACATCTCCCGAGTATGACAGAGTCTCCCATACTTCATTATCTTCTGGTCTCTGAAGACCTTTTGGTAAAAATGCTAACTGAAGCAACTTAAGAACTACTCCCATGTCCGAGGGTGAGGAAACTTGCTCTCAACCGACTTCCTCCACTCATTCGCCTGTACCTGAAACATAAAGGTGGTGAAATTCACCTTTTGCTCTTCATCGCAATCCATCACATGGAGGAGATCCTCAATCGTGGTGATCCAATGACTAGCCTTCTGAGGATCACCACTACTGTCAAACGAGAGCGGCTTCAGCTTCATGAATTTTTGTAAAGCTTTGACATTGTTTCCATCATTGCCAGCCCCAACCGCTAGCCCCGTAGCCGTACCCACACTCTGTAGCACCTGGGTCATAACCTGCTGCACAATCGCGGCGTTGTCTCCCTGCAGAGTCTCGCCCTGGGGGGTGTTCCGAACCTCCCAGCGTGGTGGCATTCTGAAAATTCAAACATCCAAACTTATCAGTCACAAACAAACACACTAAACAACAGATAACACGGAAGTGTAGACCAGCAGCCACACCCAACACTCCCAACAAAAGCAAACCGGGCTTTGATACCACTAAATGTAACAACCCCAAAACCATGCTAGTTCTAGGTCGGTACGTACATGCCGCACACTTCGCTAACCGAGAGTACACAAGGCTACTAAACGAATCCCGAATAACCAAAATAAATACTTGTATTAAAGGGATAAGTAACAAAGTACAATAGCGCCAAAACACATGTAAAATTCAAAGTTGAAAAAGAAGGCCCGTAGGCTACAACATTGCTAAAGAGTCAAATCATGAAACTAAAACAAGTCTTGAAACTGAAATAAGTAAATAATCTCCAAGTCTTAAAGCATGATCCTTCATTGATCAATCTGTAAAGTATTAGTGGAAATGAGGGTGAGCAACCACAGCTCAGTAAGTAACAAACTTCATCAACGAAGTATGCCCAAAATGTCATAAACAATATAACAATATAAATACATAAGCACATCGAAACTGTAACTTTTACAAAACATAGTCTTATATGAAAAGTTGTCAAAGCTCAAAACTGAACAAAAGCGAAAGCCAAAATACACTTAGCAGACTTATAAGAATTCACAAAACAGAGTGGGACGCTAGTTCTAAGCACACACAAAAAGGGTCGAAGACCCATGGATCAGAAGATCCTCGACAATGCACAAATGGTCTGAAGACCAATGGACCTATTAGTCCCAAAAAAGAAACGGGGAAGTATCCGTGCACATAATAGAATGACTTATACGCGGCATGGTATAGCAATTTAGAAGCGACCAGGTGTCAATCCACGGGACTTGAGGTAAATAAGTCTAGCCTAAGATAATGGTTAATTCAAAGGGGGTTGTTTTTGTGTTGGAATTTAAATAAATAATAAGAATGAGATAATTAAAATAACAGACAGGAAAATAAATAACAGATAAAATAAAGTGATAGATGATATGGATGAGCGGGACTCTGGGTTCAGGTTAAAACGTTTGATTAATTATGTCTACTTTAATTAAAGACAGATTGGCAAAATTCCTAATATTTTCTTAAGAGCTAAATCATAGTCTCAGAAGAATTCGTTTACCAGAAATGCGGGACCTAGTCTAGGCTCAGAAGAAACACATGTAAACGGATTAAGTACGAGGAATAATAATTTGCGTCTGCAGGAATAATTAATTAATCCAATCAATAATTCCACAGATATACAGATTAATTTAACCGATCTATTTATCACTTGGTCGGATCAAAATAGATTTAGTAAAGCAATTTAATAAACTCATGACATTTATTAAAAAGCGCAAGAATAACATTAATTGTAACAATCCGCAATTAATTAAAACCAGCAAAAATATAAGTTACATAATTAAAACAAACTTAAATAAACCATCACCCAGAGTATATTAACTACTCACTCATTATTTCAAAGATGTAAACAATCATTAAAATAAATATCAAATGTTATGTAATAACTAAGAATGTAACAAGTAACAAATATAAATGTAAAAGCATAAGTTTAGTGGAAACCCTTATAATTAAACCGGTCCGGTTCTTCAATTTCTTTTGCCCAAACCGGTTCTGTCCATGTTGTGCGGTTCACCCCCAGGTCGGTTCACCCTTGTCGTTTTCAACATGTCGGTCTTGCCCCCCTGTTATTTCTTCACGCCGACGATGGAGATGAAGACGTGAAATGAGAATATAGATCCCCTCCTGTCACCTTCTCGATTCTTGGTGTGCTGAAGCCCAACAGTTTCGCCGCCCTTGGTTGACTTGATGAGTGAAAGCGATGAAAGTAGCGTTGATGGTGAAGGCGTGGCGACGAGATGATGCTCTGGTGAGACGCGGCTCGTTCGATGGTGAAGGTGATGCTCTGATGACGAGTTCGAAGATAAAGATTGGCGAGATGAAGACGTGGTGTGGATGCGACGATGGAAGACAGTGGTGAAGGTGATGATTCGACGGTGGAATATCGGTCTCGAAGGATGCGAGTGTGCGGTGAATGATGAAGGGGATGATGCGATGATGGTTGGCGATGATAATGTGACGGCGATGGTGAAATCGACGTTGAAGAAGATGAGGATGATGATAGTCTGGTGCGGGCGTGAATGGAAAAGCCCCTCTGTTCGACGATGGCGAGTGACGGTGGAGGCGTGACGATGAAGATGGAATGAAGAGTGACGTGAGATGATGGTGGTCACCGCGGATGTGAATGGAGACGGATTGATGGATGGTGATGGTGTAGACGTCGATGGTCGTTCTCCGACACCGAGGGAGGATGAAGACAGTGGTATATATGGGGATGTATCGTGAATATGGTGATTACAGTGGTGGAAGTGATGTGTTGCGGGTGATGCTGGGAATGATGAATGAGGGTTGTGAGCGTCGCCTGTAGCGTTGGTGTCGATGGGGTGAATGGCGATGGTGAATGGAGATGATGGGTGGATGGCGGTGTGTGAGATGTGATGCAGGTGAGTGATGGTGTCAATGGTGAGATGCAGTGGATGTCGTAGCGGGATGATGAAATGCCAGTGTGGAGTGCGATGCTTATGAGGTGGTTATGGGCGTGGATCGTCTGTTTTCCCTCCGATGTGGCTCTGTGAATATATGGCGATGGAGAAGATGCAGTAGTGCGATCGATCGGGATCCCGACGTGAATCCCAGCAAATAGCATGGGTGATATTAATTAATATCATATATGACATTTTGCAAACGAAGGTCTGTTGTTTTGTCGGTACAAACTTAAAGAAGAAGGATTGCGCCTCCTGTAGTCATGTATGTCAGCCGCCCAAGAGTATTCATGACTCCAGTCCATTATTATGAAGTCCAAAACTCCAGCCCAATCTCTGAATTATATCGGTAGCAGCCCATTGAATTGATGCTTTATTAACAAACCGATCGTGCACGTTATACTCCAGCCCAATCTCTGAATTATGTCGGTAGCAGCCCATTGAATTGATGCTTTGTTAACAAACCGATCATGCACGTTATATATATATACATATATATATATATGACATGAATTGTTATGAAAATAGTATTAAGCTCTATATATATATTCGCACTTATCAGATAGCTCGACCCAACCATCCAAGGCTCAGAAAGCAAAGAAACTAGGTCCAAAACAAAGCTTATATTTTCAGAACAAAAGTGCATAAGCATACTCAATAACATGAGTAAATCAATTCATTAGACTTAGGGGATCATAACCCCGCAAACGGAAGTCAAAATAAATATTAGAAGCACATTTTAGTCAAAGTGTGAAGGGTTTCCGGACATGTGTCCGGGCCTGGAAGTCCGAACGCATGCCGTGACTCAAAACAAAGACGTTCGGACGGAAGTCCGAAGAAAATATACGTGGTGGTGTTCGGACTTGTGTCTGGGCTTGGAAGTCCGGACACAAGTCGAGACTTCAAGTCAAAGAGTTGTCCAGACATGTGTTCGAGCTTGAAAGTCTAGGCACATGTTGAGACTTAAAACACAAAAATGTCTAGACATGTCCGGACTTGTGTCCGGGCTTGCAAGTCCGGACATGAGTCGAGACTTGAAATCCAGATTTGTCCTCGCACCCCGTTTGGACTTGTAAGGTCAGACGGAAATCCGTACACGGTCAAAGCAGCTGAAAACAGAGAGCGTCCAAAAGCCTGTCAGGACATGCAAGTCCGGACGTACGTCCGGGCGTGGCGAAAACTGTCACAAGAATTTATGGAAACTTCACAACTCAATCCACAATCTTCACACAATTAAACCATAATGAAAACACAGATTACTATAGGGGTTTTGCAGCAGGAATTCATGACAAAAACAAGGAAAAATTAATTCATAAAGACATCAAAATCATCAATGGTTAAGAATTCAAATCCCTAAACACTCCATGGCCGAACACACTCATCAATTCCATTCACCACCTACCTGGAAATGAAGACCAACAATTCTTTACTGAAACTGAACCGCACACAGCAGACCACTGCAAAATCCAACACCACAACAACTGATCGAAACAACCCAAAGATCGGAACCAAAATTAGAAATGTGGAGGAACAAACTAAAAACAAAATGAACACCGAACTGAAACACAATCTCAAACCTGAACGCAACAGACAAACACAACTGGAACCTCGGAAAGCACAAACAGAATGGCACTGGAGATCTGACAATCACTGACGTGGATTGAGCAATTGAGGATGAAGAAAGAGCGCTGAACAAAAATTAGAAAAAAAATGTCATGGAAAAGTACGTGAAAAGGCGTCTCCTCATTTTCCTAATCCCTTTACCTAAAATCAGATTTGAGCAAATGACCACCTTGCCCTTTCCAACCTCTTTTAATCACCAAAACATCCTACAATGACATAAATTCTCCTTATAATAAGATAACACAAACAAAACCAACTTAAAAAACCCAGATTATAACATAGGAGCAAAGTGCACAAAGAGAGTAACGTGTGAGTGCAAACAAATCTCAAATCGAAGCTTAGACGAAGAAATTGGATCCAACCTCCCCACATGGTGCGGGCCCGACCAACCCACTTTGGGCAAAAAATTCGACCCCTAAATCTGGAACCAAATGAAACAATATGAAATCAGTCGAAATCAGTTTTTCACCGAACCCAAAATCGAATACACCCTTAACAGCTGGAACAAAAACCGCCCCGCCCCGCTATTGACCCTTTCCAAATCCAAATAGTGGGCACCTTTACTCCCAAGTGCCCCCGGTTCTCTGCTCTTCTAACCAGAAAACGCCTTATGCTTAGACCTGGCAATTTGGGTCGCTGGGTCGGGTTGATATCAACCCTAACCCAACCCATTTCAAATATCATCAACCCATGCCCAACCCAAAAATGGATGGGTTAGAAAATCATGACCCTAACCCAACCCGTTTAAAATCCTTCAACCCTAGCCCAACCCACCCAACCCATTTTTTAAAGCATACAATAATTTAGACGGATTAGGAGTAGACTTTAATAAAAAAATCCAAAAACATCCAGTTCTAACTAATTAGGATGAAACAAAAGGAAGAGAAGTAATCTTGCTTGATCGACCCAACTTTAAACGAATTTCATGTTGTGCAAAGAATGTAAAAGTACTACACCAATTTCCCATGAATAGAATAACACGTACTTTTTCCATAAGTTTATATTATCAATCTGAGCATAAAGCTCTACCACTGTTGGGGAGGAATCCTATCTAGATATGTACATGATCCTAGTGCCCTTAATAAAGAGGGAACGAAAATGAAAATCTTCATTATGCATTAGAGAAATATACTAAAGACAGATCTTCTAAAGTTAGAAATAATTTATAAACTGAGAGCTCGAAACCTCAAACTATGACTAATAGTTTTAAAAATAATTACACCTATTTAAAATGAGTGCTCATGCCTGAGAATAGTAAACTCACAAGCACTTAATCGTTACTAACAGTTGAGGAACTTCTGTGTAGCACGCTATCTATATTGTTGGCTTCAGAATTCACTAAGAGGTATATAATCAAGATCATACTTACAAAAAATACATATCACCTACTTTTGTTCACCATTCTAGAAAATCTAAACATACATATATTCTCAAGAACAAATATGACAATGAGAATAAGAAAAACAAACCTTGGGCAGAGAAAGAGCGACATAGACATGAACAACGACGTAGAGAAGAAAAATGGATGTGAGTCTACAAGACGAGAGTATTTGAGTTTTCAACATTATGTTAAGGTCTGGTTGGGCCCTTTGTTTGATATGTAGCTCGTTAGGTCGTTTGTTTAGTTAAAAGTATGTGATATTATTAAAGGTGGAATAGTTCAACTGCACTTGGGCTTAAGGCTAAGGTATAGTTTCATCTGAAAATAATATATATATATATATATAATTGTGAATTAATTATTAACAAATATATTTTCGGGTTTCGGGTTGGGTCATGGGTTATGATCTCTACACTAACCCAACCCACAAAATTAGCTTATTACCCTAACCCAACCCAAAAAATAGATGAGTCAATAATCAAGACCCTAACCGTAAAAATATGGTTGGGTTCGGGTTCGGGTTGGGTTCGGAGTTGGATCAAAAATTGCCAGGTCTAGAGTTATGCTGCGCAAAAACCTTC
This sequence comes from Limonium bicolor, assembly GCA_023374045.1. Classification (NCBI taxonomy): domain Eukaryota; kingdom Viridiplantae; phylum Streptophyta; class Magnoliopsida; order Caryophyllales; family Plumbaginaceae; genus Limonium; species Limonium bicolor. Next base: position 162,350,417 of record CM041780.1, read on the forward strand.
TTTGGTTGTGTAGCCACCACTTTGAACTGCGAGGTGGTCTGGACCGTCAGGTCGTCTATGAGCCTTCTCCCGTTCTCTGAACTGTGCCTTCGCAAATCTCCATCGGCATGGCGTTTTTCATACCCCTGCCTTACTTTGGTAGAGTTCTCTCTCTTAGACTCTCTTTACTTCTTTTGCCATTTTTCGCCATTGCTAAAACTGTCGTCCCTTTCTCCTTGTTTTTCCGCATGGAAGCCGTATCTGGTGCGAGATTCCGCACGGTAGTATCCTCGTACGAAAGGTTAGATATCTACCTAAAGCTCTTAAAACTCGTGCGCAAATAATTTTACTTAGGCTGCTGCATATATCTTAATGTGGATGTCCTGGTTTGTTATTTTCCTTCAGATGTTTAATGCTCGGGCTAGTTGACTGTTCTGGCTGTTCGGAAATGCCTATAGGATTTTGTAGTTTGACGAATAGAAGTTAGGTCTGGGAATAGGGTGGTGATTTTACTCAAACTGTTCTAATTCGAATGTAGAATCGTTTCCGATCTGATGGCTTGAAATTGGACTGAGTGAAATTCAGAACATGAACACTTAGGTTAAACTGATCGCCATTGTCACAATCCCTTGAAATTCATATCCGGTCAACTATCTAATGTCTATATATCTTCACATTGGTTCATAAACAATGTGTTTGCTCGTTTACCATTTTGTTGATATATCCACAAGGAGCTGTAAGAATGTGCGTTTTGGCCCTAGTCCCCTAGACTGATTTAAAATTATCTATGGACAAAAGCCTTTCCTGAGCAGCGGCCAGATCCTTCACTATATCACAACAAAACAAAATGTTCTATAGATAGATCTTCTCCCCCTCCTCCTCAATAAAAGCTCCCTGGTTTTACTGGTCAAGCTGCCTATCATCTCTTTAAGTGATTATCTTGCTGATGCATAATTGAAAACTTTACAGTGGAGTTGATCTGTATTTATCCTTCTTTTTCTTAAGAACTGTAGAATAAACCTCTGTCAGAAATTGCTCTAAGAGGAGATATTAAGACTTGAAGAAACAACTATGAAACCCATGCTGATCAGGTTGTTGTCAAATAAAACGTAACTTCTCTTACTCTCCCCCATTTGCAGATTTGCGTAATCAGCCTGCATGATTGTGCACAACTCTTTCCTTCGTTAGATCACACTTTGATCCATCCCCTTTACTGTAGCTGTAGGTCACATAAGATTGTGGCCAAACTAACAAGCATGCGTGCAATGTCATCTTGCTCTCTATTACAGCTTTCAGCTGGTGTTTGCCTCATTGATTTAACCAATTCACATGGTTTTATACATTGTAAAACTATCTCTAAGCGTCAGCTATGCCCTTGGTTTGTTCAGAGTCTCTTCCAGCTTGTTGAAACAATTGTTTCCAGGTCAAGTAAATGTTCGGTCTCCTTCAGTTTGTGATAGACTTATCAACTCTTTTGCTCAGGTCAATGAAGCAAATCATATTTAAGTCTTGATTCTTTCTTCACGCCTCTGAGTTTCTATATAAATTGAAACATTAGGGTGCTGATCTAGTGTTTTCTCAATCAAGTTTCCTTGATTTTAATATTTGGATGTTTCTTACACATTCTGAAGAACCTGAAGGTTAGACCATCTCTTTCGAAATATAACCTCACTTTTGATGGGTAAATGCTTAAGAGAAGGGCTAGCATATGTATTGAGCTTATATAATTCTTACATTATAACAACATAAACATCAAAGCCTCATTCAAATTATTGGGGTTGGCTAACATGAATCGATATATGAGGTTGGACAAAGCCGTCTATGTACGGAGAAGAAAACACAAAGTAGTGAAAAAACTGGAAATGTGACAGGGGTGGGAGGAGTAAAGGAGGAAAAAACTGGGTGAGAAAAATGAGATCTAAAGTTGAGTAGAATTCTTAAATTATACTTTAAAGAGAACATTTATTATTCAATTTCTCTTTGCCCCTGGATCAAACAAACTAAAATGCTTTGTAAATTTAATTTTATATTTTATTTTCAGGGGTCTCACTATGCTCATGTCCATTTTTAAAGAGGTAGCCATGACGATAGGAGAATGCACTCACCAGAAGGCCAAAGAAGAAACATGCTTAAAGAGGAATAATAACAAGAAAAGCCCGGGCAAGCTTTCAATTTATTGGACCCTCTGCTGAAGGAAAATTTAGATCGTCTGAAAATGATTAAGTAAGCTATTTCCAAGTTTCATTTTCTTGACCGAATGGTGTATTTTGATCTGGTCTTGGACCTGATTATCTGTCTAATGCTGGCTGGAGCTCTTGAATTGAAGTTTATCTCGCTCCTTTAAGTCCTTCAGTAGTATCTTCAGAATTTTCATTTTCAGTGTCCTTGAGTTTACTAGCAATACATTATTTCTGGAAGCTGGTCTTCATGATTTGAATTTCTTTATCGACTTGAATTCCTGCAACTTCAGTGTTTGTAAGTTTGGTGGGTTTTCTGTTTGAGGTGAGTTAAAAACCATTCAGTCATATAATTCATTTAATCTTTTTGTGGTGCTTCATTATCCCACTTGTTGAACCTCCCGTGCTTGTGTTTTCCAATTGCAAGTCCATGTTCATTTCCTCTTTTGATAATGATTTTGCTAGAAGTATCAATGTCTATTCTTTTTTCAAGTTCTTAACATCTGGACTGGTTTGAAAAATTTACAGGGATCTTTCAGATGGAGTTTCTTACTTTGAAGAAGCTGTTGTTAGGTACTTGTGCCTTGGGCAAAAGGTCGGTCCAGCTTTGTGGCTTCGTGACAAATTTGTGAGGGAAAAGCATATTCCAAGTGTGTCTACCCACATCATCTCATTTATGAATTATGCAGATTGGGTACTTGGAGAGAGCTGAGCTTCTGGGAAATGAGGGTGATTGGATGTCCTCCGAATGTTTTCACTTACAACACCTTCATAAAGGGTTACCTTTTTAATAACGATTTTGATAAAGCACTTCGTACGTTATCTTCCATGATTGGTCATGGCATTAGGTCAAATAGACATACACGTAACATAGTTCTGCATGCTCTATGCAAGAAAGATCTTTTGACTCATGCAAGGGTGCTTCTTTATAAGATACTGAATGTTGCATTTGGGAAGGAATCATCTGACAGAAAACATCGACCATACTCTTAGAAAGCTTTTTTAAGGAAGGATATGTAAATGAGGCTCTGGATCTTTGGTTGAAGATGTGCAAAAGTGGTGCTGCTGATGTCGCTGCATAATGTTCTCATCCAAGGATTGTGCTCAATACATGAGGTGAAACTTGCATTTTGCTACTTGGGTGAAATGTTCAAGAAAGGTACTCTTCCTGACATTGTGACTTATAATACATTCATCAGTCACTTCTGTAAGAATGGAAGGTTCAATGAAGCTTTCTGTGTTTTAGTGGCTATGCCAAGCATGGGAGTGCTTCCTGATCTAATCTCATATAAAGTGATTATTCAAAGTCTCTGTATGCGTGGAAGTTTGTTGTCAAGCTCATGAGTTGCTCAACCATATGTTATGAGATTCAGTGGTACCAAGTACTCAGATATTCAATGTCATAATAGATGTTATGGGCAAAATGGAGATCGGTAACTGCATTGTCTATCAGAGACCAAATGGAGGCATTAGGTATTCTGCCAAATATTTTTACTTACAGTCAGTTGTTATGCATTGTCCAAAGGAGGGAATAATTGGTGCTGCTGCTCTCAGAAGGATGAGATGATGCAAATGGGCCTTTATCCTAACCTATTTACATATAATATTTTGATTGGTGCTTCCTGTTGCCAAGGCCTGTTTGAGTTTGCTTTCCAGCTGTATGGAGAAATGCTCAAAAGAGGTTGTAGTCCAAATATAATAACTTACACTGAACTGATGAAAGGTTACTGTATTCAAGGTCAGTCAAGAGAGGCTGAAAAAATATTTTGCTACATGTGGAGATGTGGACTGGAGGTTGATCACTTCCCATATCAAGTACTCATCGAGCATTATTGCAAAAATGGAGAGCCTGAAAGGGTGCTTGGCCTCTGTGATAAGCTATCAGCTTGTGATGACTGACGGTAACCGTGTGGGACATCCAGTTAACAAACAGGATTACGTATGGAAAGTAGGCTTAAGGGAGATCACTTCTTTCAAATTGAACATTTTCCAGCTGCGGGGGAGTCTGGATTGACAAACCTTGCTTGTAAAACATGTAGCGATTGTGCTTCAGCTTCAGGAGTTTCTTCAAATGGAGCCTCTAAAATGGCATCTTTGCAGACCAAGAACTATGAGATGACCCCAGCACACTGGCCTACTTCCAGTGTCGACTTGATGGCGGAGATGTTTTCCACGCTTCCAAGTACCATAGTCCATATCAATGGCGCAAAGCATGATGGAGCAGCTTCGAGTTAATTGCTCCCTTATTCAGCTGCTGCTACTGATATGATTGATGTACAGTTTCTTCATCATTTTTCTGGAGGTATGTTTTCTTATCTGGCATTTAAGTTAGGGTGTTCCTAATTTTATGCGGTAGATTTATGGCCTCTGCCTGACGTTGCAACAGCTAATGCTGTAGATATGAGAGTCGTATTCTTTGCCTATGTGATGCTTGCTATCCGTTTGATGACCCCCAGCTGGCAGCTGCCAGTTTTGCAGCTTGGTCCCACTTTTTCTCTGTTTTATTTATTTTGGCAGTTGGTAGCTATCCGGGCAGCTGGCACTAAACAGATCTGCAAATATCTGTTGCATGTAGGATAAGGATATTCTAAATATGCTTTTTTTGCAGCTTGGTCCTTAACTACGTGAGACTGTTTTGTCTAGCAAAAAAAAGTAAGAATTAGACTGCCCACACTCAGTTTTCCATCCTCGAGCCTATTTTATGGACAGCTGTTTCCCTTACATAGCAGGACGGTAAACAACTTTGAGATGATGGGCTTTTGGTTTTAGGATGCTGTAGTGAGCTTTGTGGCCAGCTATGGATTTTAGATTGTGAAAGGGTTGAGAACTTGAAAGAAGGTTTAATTAATTTTCCGAGAAGTAAGAGTTTCATTTACCATTGACGCTTCTATATTGAAGTAGAGTTTCCTTTGAAGTGTCAAACATGTTGAACCAGGTGTAATTGATTGTTGATTTATATATGCTGAGTGACATTATCCTACCTATAAGGCTAACTCTCATCTTTATTTCACAGGAATTGGGTCAGCATCCATCAATTACTAAAGGAAAATTCTTGTGATGAAGAATCTCCACTTGTCACATTCTTGTTTTTGTTGAACAATGGCAGCCAAACTTGCCTACTGGATTTTGTAGTTGGTTGTGCTTCTGCTGCATCAATCGTAGCTGCAGAACGCAAAGCCTGAGGGTAGCAGCATATTTATCTCGACAAGGTAGTCATGTCATATCTTAATTTCATATACCCTAGCTTGTTATGGTTACAATGAAACATATTTATCTCCTATGTTATATTGTGATCTGGTGAGAAGTAACACGTTAATGAGACTGGTATTGTGATGTTAAGATTTAAACTTAATAGTTGTTGGAGCTGTTACAGCGGTAAGTATCAATACTAAGTAAATATGGAACCTAACTGTACTGGTTCAGAGCCAACTCACGCTTTATTTATAGTAGAAACTGAATGGAACTCGTATCGTATTATTAGACCTTTGGAGAACACTACCTGGATTCTATAACATCTATAGTTTTCTCATAACTTTAGAAAAAAAGAAAGTGGAAGTTTCCTTGGGATGTCTGTGGTTGTTGATGCCTTTGTTTTTCAATCTTGTCGTACCAGGGTATGGAAATTCTTATCATATGCTGGCCCTCAATTTGCAGGCGTTCTTTTAGTAGACCAGAAAGGGATGGTTCATGATGAAATGGCTCTTGCGGATTCTTTGGGTTATTAATACCTGGCTAGACTGCTGCATGCAGTGTTACTGGCGTCAGAAAATTTTTTGTGCTCTTGCTCTATTTCCTTTTTTCATGTGAAAGCATAATGTAGTAATGGAGTGCGCATTCTGATGATATTTTCTGTCAGTTTATATGGTTATGCCTGACGATGTATCATTGATGATTGGTGACTGTTTATCTATTTTTGTGAGAGAATGCTATTCATCTACTAATAGAAGATTAGATCATTGATATAATGAAGTCGTACGTGTAACATTTGTTTTTCTTAAGAAAAACTTTCCAATTTTCCCTCCGATCTTGAAGCTAGTTTTGTACTACCTCCGTCCCGTCATAAGTGTCCTGTTTGCTTTTTGGCACATTTTTCCACCTCAATATTAAACATATAAGGTAAATAATTTTATAAAACTAAATTTTGTATTATATAGTTTATCATGTAAGGAATCATATGCAAAACTTAAATTTTCAAAATTAATTTATCTTATATGTTAAAAATTGAAGTCAAACGACATGTCCAAATAGTAAATAGGACGGTCAAGGTGGGACGGAGGAGTATGATTATAACATGTCCCATTGACATTTCAAAATACAACAATTTTAAAAAAGATGGCCTAATCGTTTTGAGTCCACACCATTGCATTTCCTTATTAGAATTTCGTTTTGAAGAGTAGGCCCTTACATGGACCCGATTCAAATGTAATAATGTTACTGTAAAATTATTAGTAACGTTGCCTACTAAACTGAAGATATGATGAAAAATATCTCCGTGTGTTCATTGCCGTGATTCTTGAAATAATAACAAATCAGGACTAAGTATTAGAGATGGGCCTAAGAAACTGACGGAGGCCCACTATCTTCTATCTAAGTAAATGATGGAGGCCCACTATCTTGTATCCTCCGTGAGCAAACGGCCCGCTACGGAGGGGAAGTTTAGATGGTATTGAATTGAATTAGGATCGGCGAGTTGCTGGAAGAGGGAAGATGAGAGATTTGCAAGTTTCCATTTAATTCGTTCTCTAACGAAGAAATAATCAAGAGCAACGTGTTTGATCCTGCTGTGCAATCCGGGTTCGAGGTGATGAAGGTGGCCCCTAAGTTATCGCAGAGAGTTGCGGTGGACAATGAGAGGTTGGCAAGTTCAGATAGCAGGATCTGGAGCCGATGACTTCCGCAGCGGCTGTAGCTACCGACTTGATTCCGTTCAGTGAGGAACGTGCCACCGTGCGTTGTTTGCGACGGTGTCAACAAACCTTGATGTGACGGTTTGTTGACACCTTTTTTATTCCATATTAATTTATATGTCAGTCAAAACAACATACTACCGACAATCCTGTAGGTGTGGAGATAGTATTATTTACATTCATTTCTATAGCTCATGATAGAAACGAGGGTACAACAACAAAAGCGGTTTACAAAGAGAACAGCGCTTTCCTCTGTATATTCTCCTCTCCTTTTCTACTCTGTATTCCTTTAATTTAGCCTTCCAGCTTCCCATAATTTCAGATCTCCCTTTTTCCTCATCGTCACAACATAACTCAACTTTACTTTACTCTAGACCGCAAGAAAACCGTGAGATAACTGTGGAAGGTTTTAATTTCACTTCACCACTGTCGATACAAGACCTCGACTCCTCCTTGACAGAGAAACGAAAGCCTTGACAATCTCCTCCTTGATCATGAAGAGAACGAGGCAGCAAGAACACTCTGAACTATCTTTGTACTCATCCCTCTGTAGAATCCAAACAATCCCTCATAACGAATCATCTTAATAATTGCGTCGATTGTGCCTGAACAAAAAAAGGAGCTCAATTACCCATTATGATATCCAGCAACCAAATTAAATGCACCCAAAAATCTTCAAAGGTCATACAGCTTAAGTGATGATATAAAATAAAGACCTGTGTATCTCAATGAGGAGTTGCCACCAATGTCTTGCCTTGCTTGCAGCCTTGACTGAAAAGGGAATATTCCCAAACGAGAAGAGAAAAGGAACATCAGAATTAGTGCTTCTCATTGCCAAAGCACGAATGATTAGTGAAAACCATCAAATGCGATCAGTCTCTGAGCAGATCTCAGATGTACTTGAGGCACAGAGAGATTAGCTTAGGTAGATATTTACCTTTACTACTAGTAACGGGTATGTGGATACAGTTGCTCCAAGTTTTGCTAATGCCCCCAACAAGAAAACCTACAAGAAATTGCAGCAGAGATTATTAGTAGTGGATCTCATGACACAAAAACTTTTTCTTTAGATGATTAAGAAGTTAGAGTTGATGCATATCATCATTTCACTTGCTGTTCTCTTTTACATTGAAAATCAATACAGTCTGTGTTTTTTTGTCCAAGGAAGTGCATTTTTGTTTGTCTAAACAATTTTCTAGAAAAAAGTAAGGCACGACACATCTTAAAGATCGAGCAAGTTTTCAGCAGTTCTCTCAAAAGAGTCATGTCACCAACGGTCGCGAGTCAGATGCAACCCTACTTGTAAAAAATTTCAAGCCTAATCCAACTACTTATACAAAGAAAAGAAATCTCAACTTGGCATTCCTCCCATTTATTATTGGTAAAACTTACTCGAGCTATTCACATAAACATAGTTTAATTAATCCAGTTTAGCCTAATCTAAATTAACTCTATTTTTTAAAACATCAATACAAATTTCACATTTTAACTACATTATTACCACTTTTTCCATCACCGTCATAGTACCTCTTTAAGAAATGCTAGGTAAGCACGAAGGTCAGAGAGGATCAAGCTCAACTCAGTATCTCTAATAATCATGTCAAAATCTCAAATTCTCGACCAACCCCGTAACTTAGATGTTGGCTATAAGCAGAATTAACAAGTGTTCAAAATCGAAGAAATATCGATCCATGTTATTTTAATAAACCTGACAGATTCAGGGATGTAGAATTAACAAGTATTTAGCATTATTAACCTCACCTCCAAAGCAGAGATACTGCCTTGCTTGTTAATTGTGCGTTTTTTCCCTCAAAGACCTAAGTGATGTCTCATAAAGCATAAACTGGATCGAAGGGTTGCAAACCTGATATAAATCATGTTTACACGTTAAAAGTAAAGAGAAATGACAAAAGTTGCTATCGAGATGTCTGTTACTCAGAGAATGGCTAAAGTACAAAGTACTAACCATATTAAAGTTGGAACTATACCCTTCCAAAATCCAGCTACTCCTGCTTCATTGTAAACTTCACTTACCTAAAAGTACTTGAGGCACAATATTTTGGTCATCCAAGTGAAGACAAACCAGATGTACCAAGTATATGTAATCCAAGAGAGCTTGACAATATAACAGTTCATGTAAGAAGCACAAAATTAGTTCTGTGATAATGCTACAACCTCTAGACATCCTTTTTTTTTATCACTAGCAAGGACCATAAAAAATCCACTACGCCACAGAATCTCACCCAAACAGATCATACAGCCCATAACCTCTTACAACCTAAAAATACCACCAATCTTATACCAGCATTAGTAGAACCAGACTACAGTATCGTAACACCCCATATGGGTAACTGTTACAAGTCTAAAGACAAACTCTTTACAAACAAAGCCACAAGGACGATGCCGCTCCCTGGTCCTCCAATAGCCTTTCTTCTAACCCTTCTCACCTCTTACCAGAAGTCAGGAACATCCTACTAGTTCTTCCAAAAACTAGCAACTCTTTCCAAGCAACAAAGCCATGAAAACTAAGCTACATCTATACCAAAACCCCTTCATCCCTTATCAGTATAACCTGGTTCAACTTTACTCTTCCTCACATTTCTATCACTGACATCACCCACAAAAGCCACCATACACCCTCTTACCACTAGCCCAAATCGTACCACTCTTAGAACCTCCATTAGCCCCGATAATCCATAAATCACTAGACAACCTGATCCTCAATTTCCCTGAGAACATACAAATCAGTTTATCCACATACAGAAGGTGCTTCTATAAAGATAGGATAATAAGGAAAATATGAAGATCAGCATGAGATACCTATTCAGAACTCATAAAGGAAATGAGTGCTTCAACAATCCTGACTATTGGAAACAAACAACAAATTTAGCTACAAACAAAATTCATGTTACAGTAATTCAATAAAGGTAACAAGATTTGCAACTCGAAAAGAAGGTGGTGACTAGGAACCGTTTTTTTACCCTGGCAGTTGAATAATACTGACCGTTTGAAGAGCACCATATGGTGTTGGTTCTGCTGAGTCAAGTTCGTCTAGTCTTTCTTGCAAAGATAAGGAATCAATCAAACCATTATCAAAAGCTTGGAGTAAGCCTCCTTCTTCCTTTCTTTAACTTTCCTCTCTGCTTGAGCTTGTGTCTAACAAATTCAACAATAAAAGACAGAACACAGACTGTAGTTCATTATATCAGCCTCACTTAACTCAAGAAATTCAAAGTAATTGTCAAATTGTATACATAATGTGCGCATTTTAAAAAAATTCAGAATATGCATACACATAAACAAATAACAGAGCAGTAAGCAGCACCTGCATACGAGTGACGATTACCCAAATCGGGTTCGTCAGCAAAACATTCAAGGATCTGCAAGAGAGATACAGGTAAGATAATGGGATATACAAGAATATTTCTCAATTCTAAAGTCCTATGAATGTGAAAAAGTTCATCCACCAAAGATAAGGATGTACTAATGGATTGTAAATCTACAATGCCATGTTTGTGGAAGGCATATCATCAAGATTGTCGGAAGGAAATGCTAGCGTATTTTCAAAAGATTCCGTGTTTTCAAACATAAACTACATATTTAATAATTGTCCAGATCATTTGCTCATTCTATCTTGAATGTTCATTTGTCAATATTGTATTTGACCGGATTATCAGCAGTCTATCAAGAAGAAAAGAGAGTCAAAGAATCCATGTTGCAGTCATCAAGAGAAAAAGAATTTCCAGATCGCCTGAAGTGCGGAATCACAATTCACAATATTGTAACAAGTAGAAGATGGGGCATGTGAGTTACGTAGTTGAAGACAAAGAGAGAGCTTCTTGCTTTTAAAATAATACCCTTTCTCTTGATAGTCTACTTTACTTTCCCAAAAGTACGAAACATTCACTTTCAACTCCTGCGAGCATGGGGGACTTAAACAGATCCTATTCCTATTCCTACTCCCTTCTGCAAGTTAACCTGACTAACTTGTTCCACCAAGCATTGATATTGGCCATCAAGGCACTTTGCTTCTATGGCCATCATGACATTCTTAGCAAACACCATCTGGCAATAAACATCCTAACACATGCATCTCAACATTTTTTCTGAAGAAGGAATCTGAAAAATGAATTTTCAACTGAATGCTTTTACCCGGCTATAGCTGCAACAACCAGAAAGGAGAGCATGCCAACATTACCATCTCCACGCCCTTGTCTCTTACGAGCAGTTGCAGTTGCCTCAGCCTTGTTCTTGAAAACTTGATAGAAATAGTAATACACACCCTACTAACAAGAGAAGAAACATGATATGTGACGAAACAAATAAGGAAGTACAGTAAACAGTTTATGATAAGGCTATCATACATGACTCTAAACTGTATGTAACAAAATTACCAGTCTTCTTGATCAACATTAAACAGTAATTACTTAACAGAGCTTCAACATTTGCGAATAGCAGTGCTTAGCATTAACAAACGTCAAAGTTCTAATCCTAATACGTAATAGTAGTTAACAGGATATTCAAGATCCGAAAACCCAACATGGAGAAAAACTGACCTGTGAAGCAACTGTGCCCAGAAGAGAGGGCTTCAGACCACTATAAAGTCCACTCCATCCTTCACTTCTAATAACCTGACCTTTCAAGTCAAAGAAAGGTAAAAGATGAGTGTCTGAATTTTAAGCTGTCCATCTAAAGAGAGCACTAAAACTTCTTAGACTAGAATAAATCAATGTCAACTATCTGACAAATAAAGGAACCAAAAAATCTGTTTCAGATGAGGTCAAACATTTAGAAAGTGAGAAATTTGGGAATGTGAAGGGGGATGGTGAACTACTCTTCTCAAATCTCAAGATCTATGTACTTATCCGTTTTTTCATTTATTTATTTTTCTAGGAAATTATGGTAGAGAAGTAATACTCTCAAATATTAAGATCCTAGAAAATCTTTTGTAAAGGGTGCCAACAATTTGAAGTATCCATTGTTCCAGTAGATCAGATATGCAGTCAGCAATAAAGGAACTAACATTGTATAACACTATATAACAAAGAAATTGACTAACTCCTTTTTAAAAGGGCCATTATTAGCCACACGGCAAGAGTGACAATAACCTGGAGAAGTTGAGCAAGAGTGCCCCCTGAAGGCCGTGAAGCGGGTGTGTGGCTCGGCTGATTGTCGATTCGCTTTCTAAGGACCCTCTCAGTTGCTGTCTAGTATTAACCTAACACCAAAAGAAAATCAAGAAATATACAGATCCTCCCAGCAAGTTTGAGTACTATCAGTATCAACTAATTATAAAGGGGAAACACCAGTTTAGGTATAAGCTAGCATAATCTCTAAAACAGTTCAGGAAAGAAGGGCACTTACTGTTAGGAGAGGGTAGGTTAGGATTAGAGAAATGACTCCACCACCGCACCTGCAATCCCATTTACGAGGGCACTTGACATGCCTTTACCCTTTCTTCTGTCTTTTATTAGCTGCACTGGAAAAGGCAATGCAATACATATTCCACCTTCTTCATATATTGGGCACAGTTACTACACCCAAAGTCAAGCATTTGAGAATATACTGATAGAGATCAATCAATTCTACAATATGTTAACAGACACAAGCAACTTACATAGTAGAAGTGATAGCAGTAGACAGCTTTAGCATCATTTGAGGATTTCTACAATCCAAGAACTTATACAACAGCCAAATTATCAATTTTTGGTTTATATTTACCAGCTAGCTGCTCTTGTATCTTAAAATAGCTCCGGCAAGGGTTTTGAATAAATACCATAACATTGAATAACCCCGTTTTTATTGAGCTAAGACAAAGGAGATTCGATCATTGTATGATCAAGATAATGGAAACTTCTACTATGATTCACAGCAAGACAGCCTGAAGCATTAACAAACAATAAGCACGTCTTCAGCATTACAGAAAATGGGTCCAGAATCAACTACAAGCCACGTCCAAACAAGATAGAAAAGAGTTCATGTCAATACAGCCGGGTCATAGACAAGCAGGAAGTAAATAGAAAAAGATTTCTGCAACCTAACATGCTCGATGAGACAACGAAAACAATAGTAAATGTCCCACAACCCAGCAGGAATACCACGAAGACAAACTTATCCTTTCATTTTCGTATACTGGTAAAAACAATCGATTTAAGCAGGTTGCAACGAGTACGAAATTTGAACGTGTTACGCGGATAATGTCATAGAGTTTCCAGAATGAGCAGACGAAAACGATACACGGATGCAAATTTTGAAGAGAGGGCGAAGAGGAGGGAAATAAAGTAGATTATGAGAATTAGGGACTTACCCTGGACGAGACAGTGAGGAGGAAATAGGGGAAACGCAGAATTCAGGAGTAGTTTGCTGCTCTGATGCCTGGGATATCTCCTTGTGTACTGGACTGGTTACATGTGAAACGAGACGTAGGTTGTCAGCAGGGATAATAGTGGTGAACGTGATGGAGCCAGCTTCTAATCTCACTGCATTCCGTTTCCCATCCACAAACAAGAGTGATGAAAGGACGATTTTTTTTTACAGATTACCGGCAATTTTTTGTTTGTCAAATTCTACAAAATTGAGAAAACATTAGTTTTTTAAAATCTTTGTTAAAAAATGAAAGAGAAACCTATGAAATAGAAAGCATATATTTCTTTGAATAATAAATCATGTATAATAAACAATAGGTATAATTAGACCTTGCAATTCGGGTCACTCAGTTCGGGTTTGGTTCGGGTCAATTTGTAGATATTTATTTGGTTCGTTTCGGATTGGGTTCATCTAGTTTAAAGTAGATTCAGATTCCCGACTGAGTAGAATCATAGTATCTAACCTGAAGCAAATCGAGTCCCCGAAAACCATGGCTCCCCCAAAAGAACTCCCAATCGAAGCAACACAAACAAACAAGGGCAAGCAAGTATGTACAACACCAAAAACTTTTGCATCCAGAGGGCCATTCTCCGAAAACTCCTGCACCAAACCCGTATAAGGGCTTCACCAACTAGATACTCCCACCCCACAAAACGAAACAGAAGCTTTAATGTCTGATATAGAGTCAGAAACGAGGAAGAACATCCCTGAGATTATCTCGTTAGCAGTGATTCCTTATCAGCTAAATCGTCTAAGGGTACCCATGCTCTTACCGACTTTGTTGTTGACTCTGACGTATTCGGACAAGCAGCGGCTAATGGCCTAATCGCAAATGAAGAATCATTGTCCAACACATACTTCTTCATATGATACGGGAGACACCACGAAGATGATAAGTCGCACACGAGAGAAATGGCTCCAAGGTTCTAGCAGCTACGATCGTAATTGGCTTTATTAAATATTATGTTATTATAATTTTTTTTGATGTAATATGTAGCTCCTTCAGTGTCAGGTCGTGCCTTAAGCAAGCAGCCAAAAAATGTTTAATGTAGTTTTCAAGTATATGTCGAAGTATGGAAATAAAAGTTTGAGCTTGTTCTAGTTTCACTAACTACTGCAGCTGGGTGTATGAGTATCTTATATATCTTAAACAATACTAACTTCGGCAAAAGAGGAGGATTATAGAATGTACGACCAGATCTAATACTGTTATTAATAATCCCAAAGGAACACAACATTTGTTAAAACGTACTGCCAGATCTAATATTTTGAACACAAAATAATGAAAGAACATCACGGCTCGTCACCACCAGCTCTTCTCCCTTGGCCAGCTCTGTTTCCCCTCCTGCCTCTTCTGGCCTACTCATACTCGCTTGGTGTGTATCTTTGTGGCGGGTTCATCGAGTCAGGCCCCCTGAGAGTCATGTCCCACGATCTTGCAGGTGGTAGAGGGGTGGATGTGTTGGATTGCCTCTACTGATTGATCTGCGTCCTCGTCTTATCGTCTGCATCATCATCAAACTCGTTCAGGTTGGCAAAGGTAGTGTTCATCTATGCTGATCTCTCGGCCTGTGTGGTTGGCACGTGTCCACGGCTAGACCGTGAGAACCTATCCCATGTAGGTATAGCAATCTATGTAGGATATTGTGTGACCTGGCCATAACCTGCGGTCGGATAACTGTATGGATCCGAGTACGTGGACGTATATGGAGCCTGACCCCAGCTGGCATGAGTCTGCGTACCCCTTGCACTAGGTCCGCTGTTGTATGGGATGTCCCAAGGGCTAATCATACTTTGTGGGGCAACCATTGTCTGGTCAGCGTAAGTGCTGGCATCCACCAACTCACTGGCATCACACTGGCCTGTTTGTCTATGCCAGTCTGTTTGTTGGGTCGTTTGCCGCACCCCCCCATAGTGTCGCCTGGCTCGTCTGACCTCCCCATTGTGAAGATCCCCATGTGCTAGGCTGAGACCAGTACGGGTTACATTCCCACGCACTGTGCTCGTAATCCTCTTTTTTGAGTGCATTATTGTCTGTATTATTTAATCTTTCTTTACAGGTTGTTATGACTCAGACATCTGTCTTGTACTGGACATCATTATTATCCCTGTCCCACCACCCACAAATTAATCTCAACCTTTCCCTTTTGAAAGAAGTCTGAGGATTACTTTAATTTAAATCTCTGCCCCATGTGGGGTACTTTATGACTCAAACAAATCTATACCCCCATGTTTGATTTGTGTTTATATCATTAGGATGTTGATTCCTGTCTCAATCCATGTGAACCATGCAACCACAACTACACAGCAGGGGGACGGTTTGTACGAGGTCCGGGTTGGAAAGTGATCGATACAAACATTCAATATCCAATGAGCATTAACCATCTTAAGTCATCATTAAACCACATTGTGTGATCACGTTTTGATAACATTCAATTGCATGTCTATTCGATCGTCTACCTTATCATGGACCAAGATGCATATAACTACTCACTTACCAACATACAAACCAATGCAGATGTACGTCTAATGATCCATAACTACATAGACCTTGAAGAAATCATGGAAAGAATTAATATTTTCATCGATTACGAGGATGATTAAGACTTTGAAGACCCCACCGTCATACGAAACAGGGCACAGGCGATGAGAGGACGTCACGAGAACTAAGTTTTTCTGAATTAACTGTATTATTATGTTAAAATGTTGTTGTGACGGTAATAAATATTAATGGAAATGATTGTAATTACAAGTCTTATACAAAGGACATGTAGTACACTTTATGACTCAGACAACTGTCTTCTAGTGGGCAACATTATTATCTCTGCCCCACTACCCACGAATTAATCTCAGTCTTTCCTTTTTTAAAGGAGTTTGCAGAATACTTTAATTCAAATCTATGCCCCATGTGATGTATTTTATGACTAAGACATCTGTTTTCTAGTGGGCAACATTATTATCTCTGCCCCACTACCCTCAAATTAATCTCAGCCTTTCCTTTTTGGAAGGAGTCTGCAGAATACTTTAATTTAAATCTATGCCCCATATGCATATACTTTATGACTCAAACTTATGTCTTATAGTGGGAAACATTATTATCTCTGCCCCACTACCCACAAATTAATCTCATTCTTTTCCTTTTGAAAGGAGTCTGCACAATACTTTAATTCAAATCTATGCCCCATGTGATGTACTTTATGACTCAGACTTCTGTCTTCTAGTGGACAACATTATTATCTCTACCCCACTACCCACGAATTAATCTCAACCTTTCCTTTTTTAAAGGAGTCTGCATAATACTTTAATTCAAATCTATGCCCCATCCCCATGTGATGTACTTTATGACTCAGACATCTGTCTTCTACTGGACAACATTATTATCTCTGCCCTACTACCCACAAATTAATCTCAGCCTTTCCTTTTTGAAAGGAGTCTGCATAATACTTTAATTTAAATTTATGCCCCATGCAATGTACTTTATGACTTAGACAACTGTCTTCTAGTGGACAACATTATTATCTCTACCCCACTACCCACGAATTAATCTCAGCCTTTCCTTTTTGAAAGGAGTTTGCATAATACTTTAATTCAAATCTATGCCCCATGTGATGTACTTTATGACTCAGACAACTGTCTTCTAGTGGGCAACATTATTATCTCTGCCCCAATACCCACAAATTAATCTCAGCCTTTCCTTTTTGAAAGGAGTCTGCATAATACTTTAATTCAAATCTATGCCCCATGTGATGTACTTTATGACTCAGACATCTGTCTTCTAGTGGGCAACATTATTATCTCTGCCCCTACAACCCACGAATTAATCTTTGCCTTTCCTTTTTTAAAGGAGTCTGCAAAATACTTTAATTTATTCCCCATGTGATGTACTTTATGACTCAGACATCTGTCGTCTAATGGATAAAATTTTTCAGTATATATAGAAGTGGTTATGGCAAACTTCAATTGCACCACTTCTCAGCATACACCTCTCCCTCTCTGATCTATTACTCTCGTAATTCTACCATACTACAAACTTTGTTTCTCCGCTAAAATTCACACTATTAAGCTCACACAACTGTCTGATTTCTTTGAAACAATTGACCAACACATGGCGTATATCATCACATGGATTGGAATGCCATCTACGCAATGAGTATTGATGTTAAACGACGGGGTGTTCCGAACTGGCAGTCTGGAGGAAATTTTGACGTCCACCTGGAGTTCGATGACAAGGAAAGCCTGGTTAGTGTTGTTAAAGACTTTCACATTCAAAATAATCTCGATGTTCATGTTGTAAAGAGCTCGAGCAGAGCGTACGTTGTCTAATGTGCCAGTGGGCAAGAATGTGGGTTTTACATAAGGGGAGTGTTATTGTCCGGTGAGACAGAATGAAAGATAACGAGAGAAAGGCCACACTCCTGCGCTCCTCAAGCTGATGGACAGGATTACTGTTGCTGAAGCATTGCACCATCCTTATTTTTGTAAGACATATGACCCGATGGTTGTCCTGCCAGAACTAGAGCCCATTGACGTTGAAGTGAAGGGCAATGTGACAAATGTGTCTATATTGAGAGACTCGGTCTGGGAGGAGATGCTGCATTTTAATGCCGCTATTTTGAGCTAGAGGTGAGATGCATTTATATCATGTGAGGTGATTATCTTTGTTGCAAATTAACTGGTCTATTCAACCATATTTATCTTTATATATACATGCTCTATATTAGGTATGATGTTTGGTTGACATATATTACTTATCCACTTTTCTATAGTTTGATTGGTTTGGATATAGGGGGACTCAAGGTGGAACGGTTAAGCATGGTCAGACGAAGTATGAGAAAAGAAGAAATAAACTGTGGATCTACTACTTTTTTTTATATGCCCCGGTTTGTTAAAGGACGAGCTGATGAGCTACAGCTGCTCTATCTGTGATGATGACAGGTAATCCAAATTGATAGTGCCTGAACTAACTGTGGTTCTGATGATGATGTCAGTTAAGTAATTTGCTAATGTTGTTGCTGTTGTCTGTGAACCCAAATTGGCTAATTAAGTTATAGTACATAAATTGATTGATCAGACTGATGATTGGATGGAGTTCCCATGTAAAGGGAATGGCTTTGGCCGTTGGTGCCCCGCCATATAATAGGTGGCATAAGGAGGATTCAAAGTCCCCACGTTAAGGGAATGGCTTTGGCCGTTGGTGACCCGCCATTATTGGGGTAAGTATGGAGGACATGTCGTTTCTAACTTAACGACTGTCAGTGGATGAGAAGTAAGTAAACTTAACTGATAGACACAGTCTAATCAATATTACAAGATTCATCCAACTCTCGTGCAGTGGATTATTATTCAACGCCTTGAAGGCCAAATAAACGAGAACTGTTCAATTTATACAACACTCAGTATTGTTATTTATGCACTCGTTATCGTATAGATTACATGTGCTTGATGTGTATGAATTGGATGTGAATATTTGTATGGATTGTTGTGTTTTATTGCATTACAGTTCTTTTACTATTGTACTTATAAACCGGAACAGCATGTAATGAATCACATGTTAAGACGACTAAATGACCTAAGGAGTCTGAAGGTTTATAAGGGTCATACTTTAGCATATTCAGCGTTTTGCTGAGACTATACGGCAACACATTACAGGAGCGTGATCGAGACACGAAGCCGGAGTGCGGATCTTATGGGTAGATGGGTGGTTATTTTGATTACCGCACTTTAGACTTATGTCTTATATCGTTTACAGTAGTATACTTTGGGATTGATTTAGATGCTCACTTGTCAATGTATTTTGGATTTCGGATTCAGACATGTAAATATTAGTGGTGGGCTATCTCTAGTTATCATAGTGGTTATTAGTTATGAATTATGTGTAAGTGGTAAGTGGACGTTCCGTCACTCACATGGGTAAATAATGGTGTGTAGCACCCGAGTTAGTAAACATAGATTTAATTTCCACTGCGACTCACCTCTTTAATTATGCTACGACTGGTGACTATACGAGATTAGGAGTAGGAGTATTACAGGTCCGGACCAGAAGAAGAATGTGAGATTTCAACTGCCCTACAGGGGCGGTCCTCAGGGTAGGTCTTCACCAGAAATGGTCTTTCTGCACCAAAATCGTCCCCATTTGACCCATTGTCTTTGGCACACTCTTCATGGCAATAAGGTTTGCCACAAAGTCTTGAGAATCTCCAAAAATCATTGCTCAAGAGAGCTTTTACCTATATTATACCGAAAATTGTATAAGTTCATCTATATTGACGAAATGCTCTATAAAGTGATGAAATAGGTCAATAGTTGCATGACATAAAGGTAAATAAAGACCTTATAATTACATTATTTCACCACTTATCATCTCTACCACTCCTCGCATATGTCATTTCTGACTTTCCTCTTTGTTTTTCCTGACTTCTTTTTGTACAATGTGTCAGAATACCTTTGTTTGCTCTTCTCACAAAAGATCTCGTACACCTGTGTCT
>CM041780.1:162370830-162489318 GCA_023374045.1 Limonium bicolor
TATGGAGTTTCCAAACTCCATCCCAACATCCAAGAACACAAAACATACTCAATCAATTATCTAAACCCTTAGAAAACTCAATTAAATCAAAGGGGCTTAGAACACAAGCTAGGGTTTACCTTTTTGAAGCTTTTAAGAGGGATTCTCACCCTTGAATCAAGAAGGGGATTACTCCACCATTGAAGGATTTTTGGAGCTCAAGAACAAGGAGAAAAACAAGGTATCAATAATGGTGAAAATCGATTACACCAAGAGATGAAGAGGAGTGACTTTTTCTTGGAAATTTTTACCTTAGAAGAAAGAGGAGACTCCAAGCTTCACATTGGTGCCATTTTCTCTTCAAATGGGGAAAACCCATGGAGGTCAACTTCATCCTTTTGGAATTTCGAAAAGAGAGGATGATAGAGGAAGATGAGAGGAAGAAGAATATGTGATTTATTTTTGATTTGGAGCTCAAGGGAGCTTGGGCATGAGGTTGAACATGGAGTAGCCATGGGAGGCTTCAAAAACGTTCAACCAGCAGAGAGGGAGAAGGGAAACCGGTGGAGGAAGAAAGAGAGGAAGAGAGAGAGAGAAAAAGAAAATAAGGAAGGAGAGAGAGTGTGAGGGGTATAAGTGGTGTTTCTATTTTTTGACTTTATTTATTAGTTAACTAGTCTTATGTGAGTGAGATGTTTACATTAATAAACCCGTCCCCCCACTGTAGACACGCTGGAGCGTTTTTCGTCCTTTAACAGAAAACGCTCGTTTATTTACCCGGTTTAGCACTATTCACTAACCGGGACCGTTTTCCGAAATTTTCTCATTCCTTTAATTTTAATGGTTATTAAACTCCCATTAATGTTTAATTATTGTTACATAATCAACTATCATTTTTACGGGGTCATTTAACTGTTTAAAGTCACGTTTTCGAATTTTCTCGAAAAACGCGCTTTAAGACTCCGTTAGCGTTTTAACGCATTGTTTGGATCCGTTTTCTTCGGAATTTTTCCACACGTTCTTAGTGTGTAATTAATATATAAAATATATTTATAGCCCTAACGAAGGTTATGTCCCCCTAGAAATAATTAAATATGCGTTTTCACGTTTTGTGACTTTTACGCACTTTCTTTTTTTTCTTTTTGGTTTTTATTTCTTCACCAACGATCTTAAGGACTTAATTAGCCCTAGAGAATTATAATTACAAAATTAATTAACACATTAAGGTTTGGGGTATTTCAATCTACCCCCCTTAAAAGAACTTCGTCCTCGAAGTTCACACTTCCCTAGCGTCATTTGAATTAGAACACAGGGATTACTTGCAACATAAACTTCAATAACAAACATACTTTACATCACAACCTCGGACTTAACTGTCCGGGTAACACATCCATACATACATAACATGACATAACATACTTACATAGTATCCTCGGACTTAATGGTCCGGGTACCTTAACAACATTTGCACATACGTAACAACCCTTAGACTCTTGGTCTGGGTAACATAACAACATTTAGACCCTAGTCTTGATAACACAATCCTTTAGACACATAGGTCTTGATAATATAACACTTCCGGAACTTAACCACATCAGGACTCAAGGTCAAAACAATAATTATTACACATACCACACAACAGGTCATAGCATGTATATCAACCAGAAATTCCTTTTCCATCTCTTCATGGGTTCGAGACCCATGTTGAGTACATATACACTGTGATCCCGCAGAACCCGGTCGCGATGGACACTCTGGTCCCCGTTCCTTTGGGAGATCAAATGATTGCATACATCTTTAAAATATACTTCTCATGTCACCGGTCCGAAGACAAAGGCTCATACGTCCTCCGCTCGTGAGCAAGTAATACGAAAATACTCTATATGAGGTTAAGTAGAATGAAATTCTTTATTGGAAAATACCAATTGAAGATCTTTTTACAAGGTCAAGTAAAAGTAGTCCTTCCTTTGAAAATACCACTTAAGAATCTTAGAGATATTAATTGAAGTCTTGAAAATACCAATTGAAAATTTGGAACCACCATTTAAAATTCCTTTGAAAACACCATACAACTCCAAGTCAATTATTGTTAACTGCATCTTATTCTTGGTGTGATTATTTGTGACCACTTATAGGGAGTTTCAAGAATCATCCAACCCTAATGTGATCAGCATCAGCGTTGAACTATCTTTCCACCCCAATTTGTGTTCGGCTTCCCTTGATCTCATGATAATCAAGTTTCACCTCCCACTTCATTTTCAACCAACAACTAATTCAAGCATGTACCATTTTCTATCTTTTAGTCTTCCTAGTTATAATCATTACATCTTCAAGGGATAGAACTCCGTCTATCAATCATCCTCCAAATTCAACTTAATCCAAGTTACCTAGGGAATTTAATTCTTACTAGGTTCTGTATTGGTGTCATACCTCTCCATAATCACAACACTGTATATATACACATATCTATATATATATATATTATATATCAAATATAATACACAATATTACATTTGATATCATATGACCATCTACTGTCGGGGTTTTAGTTCCCGGGAGTTTTTCTACTCCCTTACACTTATACTTTCACATACATTCGTTAACACAATAAACACACTTTATCACAATGGTATTCGCATCTTCTGTGCACAATTACCACGATTACACCATGAATGAATGAGTATGTTTATGTAACACCACACCAATCATCAAACAAATATATTTTGTGCTATGCACACCATTGTTCACGTACACTTGTACGGTAAACACACTAAACGTTTTGCGCTCTACCCCCCTTAAAAGGGATTACGCCCACGTAATCAATCACTTAACCACTGGTTTATAACGTTCTACTATAACGTTCTACCGTCGTGAAGTGTTGTATCTCCATGCGGTTTATTATACAATATGTTCTGGTTTGAGGATCTTAGCCATATTGGCGGTTTAGTCCCTAAGCAAGAATTCTCCTTAGAGTTTATTTAATTCATAACCAGTTTTCGATTCTGGCCTATGAAACTTCTAGGCATTAATAATTGCCATTCACTCATGTTCACAACGGACATCCAACTCTTGAATCGCTGGCTCACTAGTTTCTGCTGCGCGACTCTTGATAACTTCGAGCTTAGTTTGCCCCCTTCATTATTCTTACTGTATTGCATATCTTC
Source organism: Limonium bicolor (assembly GCA_023374045.1). NCBI lineage: Eukaryota > Viridiplantae > Streptophyta > Magnoliopsida > Caryophyllales > Plumbaginaceae > Limonium > Limonium bicolor. The sequence continues at coordinate 162,373,974 of CM041780.1, forward strand.
GATTATCACCTTCATCTTGATAATAACGATTTCTCAACCGACGCGTGGTATTTCTTACCAAGAGCGAGTTTGGTGAGTTACAACCTTTCTATTTACTTCCATGATAATTTACTGTATTCTACACTGATTTACTTAATTTCTTCCGACTCACTGTCGGTACGTTTGAGCTACTACCTATTGTGTAGTACTCTGTCGTTTATTTCCAACACTTGAGGTATATTCCATGCCGATATTTAACAATCGTGTTATTGTAGTCACTTATGCCAATCAAGTACCCTTTGATTGGTACGACCGTGCTTCTCTTATGCATAGGTTTTATCACACCATAATTCTTGTTCCTCCATCACAATTGACATTACCCAAACTTCCTAGCTATCACACTCGATCATTACCGCGCAAGTGCAATACCAAAACACTCAGTCATACAGAGTGCAGAGGCGTAAACTCTTGACAGTAAATCTCTTATGCGATTGCAATAGGAATTCACACTGTGTTCCTTATCACATAGTACCGACCATTGGCTTATTGCCCAGTCAGTTTGTTATCACTTACCTGTATGCCCATTGAGTTTCACTCATAACTAGTCTTATTTGCCACATTATTATTTAACAATACTTATGCAACGGTCGCTTACTGCGCACCGTGCTCTTACTCAATGTATAACATTAACTTACACTACATCCGCTATTGTATTAGCTTCCGCTATTACACTGTGTTTTGCCACTTATTCGGCTGACTGTTGAATACTCTACTCTTCGAGCCTCTATGCTCCTTGAGCGTTGTTCATTACACATCTAGCATCCCACACCTATGGTGGTTGCCATTAGGCTTATCACTCTTTCCGTCTGCACAACTGGTACGAATACTTCCTTTCGTAGTAACAACATGGTCAACTCTTAACACATTCTCTGAATTTAGTTCACATAACTACCGCTGTTGCGGTCTCACAATATCAAGAGGTGTCCCCACACTCTAAGCAGTGGTTCGTTATCCGCTTACTTACTTATATAACGTAAACTTCTGTGATCAATAACATTTTCTTAACACATTCGATTTGTGGCTTTTAGCCTTATTGCCTCGAGCTCTGCCCGTTGTAGGCTGTCCACACACATTACATGGTTTAGATTGGTATTGGGCTCCATGACAAGGTCGTAGTATCACGGTTCCTTTCATGGGATGCCCCTTCAAGGATGTCAGACTTCCCTCTGACGACTTGTGTTTAAACTTGGTGTTAATTTCAGCTTTGCGTTTCTGTCACGTATCTTGTTCAACCATTGTTGACCCAAACACCCCTTTAAGGATAACTCCTGGGTGTTATTAGGTTATGCCTTTTCATCTGGCTTGCACTCATTGGTATTTTTAATTTCTATTTCGCCCTGCGTTCTTTGCTAGGTTGAATATTCTCCTTAGTGAGATTGATATCTCTAGTGATCATCTCGGGAGTCTCATCCCGATCATTGCACATTAACATATCCATAGTAGGCATCTGCCTCACCATATATAGGTTGGGTACTTACTCCAGCTACTGTGTTCATCCATCCAAATCCTTGAGACATATGCGATGTCTTTACTTACTAGTCAGTGCACTTCACACATCTAGATTCTTAAACATTTCCTCGCAATAACTCAATAATCCCTTTAGTCCTCTTAACTTAACTGGGTTCCTTTACTTCAACCATTCGATGGTAGTTTATTACTCTTGTCTGACTTTTACTTCGGACCGTAGTATGGAGTCGACTACTTCCCGTGTTCCAGACTCCACTCGTATACATATATGGGGTACCCTACTGATACATTGCTACTTGCCCGACTACCCATAAGAAGTTTGTCAGGCCCACAAGCTCCTATCGGAGTGCGGTCGTCCCACATTACTGTTGGTACACTCGTATTGTCCGTCACACGCCTAGGTAAGTATTCTGTTGTCAACTCCTCTTATATTATCCTGTAATAAATGCATTCCATGCTTCCCGAACTTAATCAAGGGAAATGTATCCATTGTTGTATTATTATGAACTCAATCCATTCCTCGGGTTGTTACCCTTGGGTTTACCGGTTTCCATCCGGTTATTCAAAAGTAACTGGGTATAACTTACCTACCATGCGGCACTGAGGCTGGTGTAGGTCTTCTGGTCTGGTTTTAAAAGAGAAGAATTAAAATAGATTGGGTATGAAAGAAAATTTGGTTTTTGAAAAAGGTTTTGAAAATGAATTTAAGTTTGAAAGAAAATTCTCCTAGTTTTACAACGTTTCCTTGCCTTAACCGAGTCTAGCTTCCTGCTGACTGGTGTATTTCCAAGTACTGAGGTCAGGCTATTAAGCCCTTCCACGGCTATGATAATCCCACTTACCTTCATGGTACTTCACTAGTACCGGTAGTTGTTTAAATTTTCCGTACAGCCTTATCATAGCAGCACTTGCCATGGCAAGTGCGCCATGCTAGCAGGTTATCGGTTCAATACACATTGGTTTGCGGTATTGTTTTCATCCGCACTAATATCAGTGGCCTTACTGGCCCCTACTTGATCTTGCAGCCTTAACAATAAATTTTTTTTTTGGTACTTCTCACTGTCTCCACATGATAATCATTAACTAAGGTGTTTCCCATTCTGGGAGACCCCCTTGTACTGGGTATTGTATCCTCCTCGTACTACGTTGTCGTTCCTTAATCGGTTGTTATACCGTTGGGGTATTAGTTAACATTCATGATCCGTAGACACTCGTCTCGGGTTTCATTACCCCACTTCTCCTCTATTGCACGGTGGTGCGTTGCAAGCGGTTGTTCTCGACTGCTCCGCATGTCGACCCAGGTTGCCGGAAATTCTATTCCTTTAAGCATAAGATTCTTCACTTTTCGCTATTAAATGCGGCAAACATTGTTCAGATGGAAACCGTCTTCGGGATTCACACCTTTCGGAATCTACCGTATGACAGGTTCCCCATACTTACAGAAGTAAATATCAACATGCCAGATCGGGTTTCCCGAGTAAGAGATGACTTCCATCTCTCTAGCGTTCTTCCCAAGTTATAAAATAGGGTTTGTGGAGGGCGGGATGGATATTGTAGGTATCCAGCACACACTGGCATTTCCTAACTAGCGTACTTCTCATGCTATCACTCAACCTTAACCCAAAGCACTAAACTCTTAACTCGGTACTTCCTAAGCTTGGTAATTCAGTCATCAGAGCGATACTTTCGCTCTGATACCACTTTTTGTAACACCCCAACTACTAACAACACACTTAATAACGTATCGCAGCGGAAATCTCAACTCGCAACATCACTTAACTCTTTGGTGTTACACGCCGTTAGCCACCCTCGTGGCTAACAAGGCTAACATATATACATTGTACCGGTCTGATGGACTAAACTCCCGAGCAACTACACATTAATCCCGTTCCATGTTCAACATTCATTATACACTTACATTACAACTGTACCGAGTAATTACCAACTAACGCCGATACAATTTCGGTCTTACTACACCTACAACACATCCACAATTTTCATGACTACCCACATACAATCAACTACCCCGTCCTACTCTCGAACGACCTCCAGTTCCTTGTACCTGAAAACGAAAGAGAAGAAAAGGGTGGCCCCCAAGGGGCTCAGCACCTTTGCTGGTATGGTAATCCCGCAGCCCGCATGCTACCGGGCCACGCACAACTAATTGTCGTCTTAGCATGCGATTGATTATATTTAAATCATGCACAAACTACGCACACATATCATGCTTATAAGCACAACATCCATTAGCAGGACACAAACACCAATTTAGCAACACAACATAACAACACCTTCACTTAATAACATACACACAACTTAGTTTCATTCTTCTTAGAGAATGTTCACTTTACTTAGGATGTGCCGGAGGTAATATAAGTCCGCGCACCCCATACATACATTTTCTTCACTTAGGTATGGCGGCCTCATATAGGACCGATCACAACATACACAATTCCCCCTAGCTCCAATAGGATGAGTTAGGTAAGCCTTGGTTAAGCTTGTGGGTGGTTGTAATTCAAGGAGGAAGAACAACCGTAACATAAACAAGAGGGAGTCGAAGCGAACTTAGGCATCAACACCCTACCAACATTACACATAATTTCCCTCCTAGCCCGATGTGGAGGTCGGGTAGGTAAGCTTTGCTAAGCTAGTGGGAGGTCGAACATCCAAGAAGATATACAACCCTAACATAACAGAATGGGAGTTAACTCACATATATACATCAACTCCCAACAAACACACGCGCGCCCCGGAACGACCGGATTCCTCACCATACATAACATATACTTATTAATTAGAGGTTCCTTTATGGAACTTATCACATACGTACATCACATTGTGTTACTAACTCGGTTAGACACATCAGGGAAAATCACATCCCCATTTCAACAACACGGATAACGTATCCAATAACAACAACATACTGAACAGTCACTACATCACACAGTCACCACATCACTAACGCACGGATAGCCGTAGTTAGAACGTTCCGTGGGTTGGGACGTTTATTTCCAAATAACCGATCTCTTATTGAACCTAAGGTCGGTTTTACTATTATTTAACACATAATTAAGGTTAACGGTATCGGAATTAATTACGCCACAATAATGACTTACTGTAAACTCATTTCATGCTTTATCTTGCAAGGTGGCAAACACACAGAAAAACACACTGGCATACAAGCCGGTGTAACCCGGTAGGACACAGGTTGCAAGAAAACCATACCTTACACCATGGGTTACTCTACCGTGTTCCCGAGGGTTCACTCCAACGCGTCATCTCACGCTCCCCGGATAGTTTTTGAACAACTGGTAATATTTAAAATGTTTATTAACAACAAAGTCTTACGGTATGTAAGCTTCTATTATTTCCGTACTTACCCCGTTATCCCGGTACACTTAATGTTCTTATGCTTACGACTTCCTTAACTTGTTTCCTTACTCACATGTGCATTTCCTCTTCCTTTCTTCCCATTAATGATGTATTACTACATTTACATATGCCTATGTGTATAGGCATATGCTTATATACATATGATAACTCTAATCATATATATATATATATATAACTCGACCGGACTTGCGACCGACCTTGAGTCCGGTCGCAAGTCCGGTCCGGCCCAGTACTTCAGTTTTAAAAATCTGTTTTCAGTCCTCTCTTTTACCCATTACTTCCCCAATCTTCCTACATGTAATCCCACATGTTTAAACACTATCTAGGCCCTCCAAATTGCCTTAGTTCATCCAACAATTCCTTACTCTTCTCTAAATCCATATACACAATTTTTCCTCACTCCCTTCAACACTTGTAACAGTTTTTGTTACATTTATGCTACAGATTTTATAACTCAATCCTCACTCTCCAATTACCAATCCATGGTCATTACCCATCTCTACTAATCCCAATGCATACCTTGGTTCTCCCATTCACCAAGTCACTCTTTAATGCACAATTCCTACCAAAATTTTACCATAGCTCACCTATAATTCTTACTTATCCACACATATCTTTTCTCATCAGCTTCATCCCTATTCTAGCCAACCACAAGGGTTCTAACAGCACATAACAAATCCTCGAACTCCATAACCACAATATCAATCTCAAACTTAAAACATTTGGCTCTTAAGGCCCTCAACTCAATATTAATTCACGAACCTCTCCAAAACCAACTAAACACATTACTACACAGATTTTTTTCTTCACAATTTGGGTTCATTAATTTGTTTACCCATCCCAACACTTAAACAATTACAAACAAGGTTCAAGGTGGATCCCTTACCTTAATTTCACAAGTCTCTTTAATTCTCTTCTTGCTCCTCATCTCTTCCAAAGTCGGTTAAAAGGGTGGGGAGTTTCCAAACTCCACCCCAACATCCAAGAACACAAAACACACTCAATTAATTATCTAAACCCTTAGAAAACTCAATTCAATCAAAGGGCTTAGAACACAAGTTAGGGTTTACCTTTTTGAAGCTTTTAAGAGGGATTCTCTCCCTTGAATCAAGAAGGGAATTACTCCACCATTGAAGGATTAATTTGGAGCTCAAGAACAAGAAGAAAAACAAGGTATCAAAATGGTGAAAAATCGATTACACCAAGAGGTGAATGAAAGATGACTTTTTCTTGGGAATTTTTACCTTAGAATGAAGAGGATACTCCAAGCTATTTTTTGATGTCATTTTCTCTTCAAATGGGAAAAACCCATGGAGATGAACTTCATTGTTTTCAGATTTTGAAAAGAGAGATAGATAGAGAATGATGAGAGGAACACAACTATGTGTTTTGTTTTTGATTTGGGGCATTTTTGTGGTTTGAGCAAGAGGATGAAGAGAGGCTGCCATGGAAGCTTGTGGAGAGCTTCAAAAATTGCCAAAAAGGGAGGAGGAAGGAGGAGAATTCGGTGGTGAGAGAAGGAGGGAAGGAGAGAGAGAGGAGGGAAATGGGAGGAAAGAGAAAAGAAAGGTACTTTAGTACCTTTTGTTTTATTTACTTTTCTTTTTCTTTTTAGCTAGGTGAGAGTGTGAGTGGGGGCTGTTTAACAATTAAAAACCGGCCCACATATATTGTACAAGCTGGAGCGCTTTTCATCTTTTTACAGAAAACGCTCGTTTATTTACCCGGTTTGGCCCTATTCACTAACCGGGCCCGTTTTCTGGAATTTCCCCGTTTCCTTAATTTTAATGGCTACTAAGCTCCCATTAATGTTTATTTATAGTTATTTAATGAACTATAATTTTTACGGGTTCGTTTGACCACTTAACGTCACGTTTTCGGGTTTTCTCGAAAAACATGCGCTAAAGCTTTATTAGCGTTTTAATACATTATTTAGATCCGTTTTCTTCCGGAATTTTTCCCACATGTTCTAAGTGTGTAATTAGGGTATAAAAATATATTCATAACCCTAGTGAAGGTTATATACCTCCTTAAATAATTAAATACGCGTTTTCACGTTTTGTGACTTTTACGCATTTTCTTTTTCTCTTTTGGTTTTTATTTCTTCACGAATGATCTTAAGGACTTAGTTAGCCTTAGAAAATCATAATTACATAATTAATTAACACATTAAGGTTTGGGGTATTTCAAGTACGCAAACCCGGACCAGCATAAAAACTCGACAGAAAGTTTTACAAAAGGAGTGGTCCGGGTTTACAAACCAAGACACTAACCCGGACCACCCCAAAAACATACCCATAACTTATCAAAACAAGTGGTCCGGGTTTGCAAAGGAGTACACAAACCCGGACCATGCGAAAAACACACCGTAACATTTGCAAGCAGGTGGTCCGGGTTTGTATACTAGGGTGTAAACCCGGACCAAGCAATATTTCTACCCGAGGATTGTTCCAGCGTGTTGGTCCGGGTTTGTAAACCCGGACAACAACCCGGACCAACCCAAAATTTATACAGAATGTGTTTTAAAGCTTTGGTAAGGATGGGTAATGATGGGTAATGATATTATAAGATGATTAAGACATAATTAATGATGTTTAAAGGTCATTAAGGCCATAAACAAGTTTAGAAAATAATTTTAAGTAAGTAAGTTAAGTAAATGTATTTGAACAACAATGAAATAGTAAGTATAAACTAGGAAATGTTAGTAAAGTAATTAGTAAGGTTAAGTAAGGGTAATTAACCACCCAATTGTATGTATATGTTAGGACTTAGATTGTGAACACCGGAGGAACGTGGATACAAGTACAACGGTGAACGGTATGAACTTCTCATGCCCCGTATGCTACCTTGGTTACTCTGATTTGTGTGTTGTGTGCTAATTGATCACCAAATAAGATAAATGCACGAATCGGAGTTATTATGCTTACTTGTGAATATGTAGTGTTGTATCTTGATGAATGTTATCTTTAAATCATAGTTTGTATAATTCATGAAATGTATGGATGGATATGAATGTGTGTATGCTTGTTTGTATTGTATTGTGACCGAATATTATTGTGATTGGACTTCTAACTGATTCCTAACAAGCTAACCAATCTAACTTAATAAATTGGTAATTAAATTGGAATGAGTATAAGTCCGATATAGTTTTGGCCACGCGTGAGGATGAGGAGACACAAGAGGTTGGATCCGATTCCTGGCTCTTAAACTGGTCCACGGCTCAAACCCCTTAAATGGGTAGCATCCTGGATTGGTGAGCCAAGTAAAACCCGGTGGTGGGACGGTGTAGTCCCTGCCCGGAGGTCATACCGACTTAACATGAGTAACAGTAAGTAAGTAAGAATGAGTAAACAAGTATGGGAAAGTAAGTAAGTAAAGCAAGAGAAATTGTATGTAAGTGTTGGGTAATGAGTAAAAGAGTAATAAGCATCCGATTAACCCGGATGCATAACTTGGCTAACCCTTGTGAAGGTAAGAGTTGTGTATGCCATTGTATTGTTGTTAGCATGTGTATTGTATTGTGTATGAATGTATGATGAATGTAAAGCATGTATGTATGTTAAAATGAACCGCATGTTTATTCGACCTTAAATAGTCGGCGTGCCCTTGTTAGCACTCGGTATATGCGAAGTTTATGCGCAGCTTTTGCTGAGCCCCTTGGGGCACCGTTTTTAACATAATGCAGGTCCTCAAGAAGGGTGAAGGCCATGAAGAGATTTGATTTGATTTCTTTTTGTGTAATGATGAATTGAATGGTGTACTAAGTAGTACACGGCTGTAGGTTTTTGTTTGCCGGTGTACCATGGGGTACACCTTTTTGGATATTGATAGGATGATGGATTGGTATAGATGAGTAGTTGTTTTAAACTCATTATTTTTGGAAGCTAGTGAAAGGATGTAACTGAATACACTTTAATACTCGGTAATCCATTAATGTAAGCGCATGGTATTTTGTATTTAGTAATCAATGTTTTAGTAGCTCGGTATATTTAGGCATCAGACCGTCACTGTATTGTAGTGTAAGCCTTGCTAACCGTATGGGCGGTTAGCGGCGTTGTATCACCCGCCGTAGTAGTAGTATTTCCGCTGCGAGTAGCTTTGATTATTGGGATGATTGGACGGTAAGTACAGGATTAGCGGTAGGGGTGTTACAAAAGCTCTTCCTCTAATGAGCAAGGATGACTTGTGTGTCTCCCCGCTACCAAGTCCTGGGCCGTGGTAATGGAAGGAGATCCCTCCCTCCCCTACCATGGAAGAAAACCTATGCCCACATCAACTAGTAAAGAGTACTCCAAAATTTACAAATTCAAGCTCTGGCAAAAGTATGACGATTAGGACAGCGGTCTCAGGGAAGCTCAAGGCCGCCAGAGGGGATGATGGTGTCGTTCTTCAATTGCATGAGTAGGGACATGGCTCATGCAATTGCTTGTTTTGGAATCATTGGTTCGATTCATGTCATGTTTGGTAGTAGTGATGTGTGGGTATAGTGTTGCCCATGTTTCAGCATATTTACTAGGTGTTTGTTACTTTGCTATGGTACATATTTTGACTTATGAAATTTGTTGGTGGTAGACTCATGGTTATCTTTTGGTTTTGTCAGCATAAGTGTAGGTGGTTGGATGATGGAGGGCGGTGTCCTCCTTGAGTTGGTGATGTTATGGTAAAGCGGCTCAAGCTTCTGTGGCCATGGTATGTGTTGGCCTATTCCAAAACTACTTATGCCACGTCTCACGGGATGTAGTTACAAATAGTAGCTGCCTCTTTAGGCTTTGTTGGATTCGTTTTTTTTTTTTTGTAATCATGACTTATATGTAAACTCTCTTTAATTAATGTAAGGTCATGGATGGGGTTTAAAAAATGTCATTACTTTAGACCAAGAAAACACAAACATAAAGTATATGTCCTCAAATATCAACGTGAGACCGTAACTACAAAAGATAACTAGACATTGATAAATAGTGTGAAAATGATTAAGAGTTAAGTTCTTCAAAACAAAATGATCAAGAGTTTTCAAAAACACCAACCTTTTTCATTAATAGATAACATGATACAAAAGTACATAGGCAAGGTTTCTATGAACCCCATAAATAGTCAATTGGCAAGGAAGTCAGTGGTAAGACCAACAACCTATATATGAATAACATCTGCTAGAGAAGATGATAGGATTATAACATATGGTTTAAAATGGAATTATAAGTTTATATAACATTTAAGGGCAAAAGTGTAATAAAGGAAAAGTAGAGTGATATGCCGAAAATTATAGAGTTTTTAAGGATGATCATAGTATATGGTTGAGAGATTATATAACATAGCATTTAAACTATGATCATAATGTTATAATATGGGTTAGTGTCAATTATAGGAATTTTATACTTCATATGGGAATATATGAATATATAAGGTATTATAAATTATATACCAAGGTTGAGAAGGTGATAAATTAATATTGGTATATTGGTATTTATATGGTTGGGAACCATATTGAATAACATTAGATATATGATCTAAGTGTTAGTATGTGAAAATAATACAAACTAACTTAAGAGAGTTCGTAGCTCACATAAAATAATGGGATTGTTATAAGTTAAAAAGGGGTTTTATAATTCATACGAATTGTGTATGAATATTTGGAAGGTTATAAGAAAATATAACATGATTAAGGAATTAAATAAAGTATGATGAAGTTTATTATAAGGTGAGGAATTTCATTATGTAACATTAAAACATTAGGACTTAATGTCATTGTATAAGGAATTACATAAAATAATAGAATTATATAATTCAAGGAATTATATTAAGGGATATATATATAGTAATGTTGACTTGTATAAGTGGACCTAGTCAACCAAATTGACCATGAGGGTCAAGTTGACAAACTCACAATATAAGTGAGAATTTTAAATGCCAAAGGTTAATAATACTTAAAGGTCAATTATGTTGAAAATCATATAGTAACAATAACTATAAGAATATGTATATATATATATATAAAACATAGCTATTTGTATACCCATGGATTAAAAGGTGATACATGTGAGACTTAAATCCTAAGTTGTAACATAATACAACATGTTAGTTACTAACATACTTAATGGATTTAATGAACTAATTCCCGAACTCGTTAATAACCCGGCTAATGACGATTGACCAATCACGGGGTAAACATACATGGAATTAGTAGTTATTCGGGGTACCGAGTTATTAAAATTATAGTGTATTAATACTTAGTATATACGTATGTATATTCCAAAGCTGGGTATATAGAGGACGGACTCGGGATTCGGATGTCTGCTTTTTCTCCGTCGGTGTATGGTATGTTACTGTGTGGCCCGAGTATCCTGAGGATTTCCTTGGGTTCGGACATATTTGTGCATATGGTTTCTAAGAGTGATATTGTGGATTATATTGATATGTTTATGTGCATTCAATTGCTTGACTATCTCGCGTTATTAACTGAGCGCGAACGTCTTTCGGACTAAGATAATACTGATTGCAAACTCTATACGAGTTACGAGTAAGATGGGAAATAGATGATTGGTTATTAAGATCAATGTAATACATCATATTATTCCTAGTGAGCCTAAGTAAACAACTTAGGATGAGATTCATTAATACCAATCTCTAGAGCATATGTACTCGAACATGGAAAATGACATAGATGACTTCCTCGGAATGTGTAAGACCTAAAAGGCAACTATATGAAATTATATTCACTATAACTTAAGAGTATATCTTAGGTAAGATGATATGGTTACTTAATTATATGGTGAGAATTGGTATATGAAGAGAAACCCAGGGTAATCTTGGATTACCTGGTTGCACCGAGTGATCACTAGAGAGGACTACCTAATCTGGTCCACTCATGGAAATCCAATGAGCCACATTTGATCGTTGGTCAGAAGGCACTGTTGTCGGTGCATGGCTTCGGCTGCTTAAGACGTCTTTATTAGGCAAAGAGTTAAATCCAGAGATCTCTCGGATCATTGGTCGGGAGGCACTGTTGTTGGTACACATAGGACGACTGTCCAAGTACATAAGTAGTATGAATTATAATGGGTTGTCCCGACATGACACCCGCCATGAGTTTAAGAGTAAACATGAAACGAATGAGATTAAGAGTATTAGTCATACCTTAATACGAGACCTCACTAACTTTCGTAAATACGTATAACGAATAATGGGCCTCAATGGCCGAGTAACGAGAACCGTTCACAAGAAAACAACTCTCGTTTTAGTACAGTATATACTCGTTTATTGTTTTAGTTATATGAATGATTACTTGTGGAATGTTGTGGTTGTATTGGAAGAAATGTTGGGTGTTTAATTATACCATTTACAGTTTCAATATTATATATATTTGTAAAACGGAATAGCATGTAATGAACCGCATGATAAGACGGCTAATTGACTTAAGGAGTCTAAAGGATTCTAGGATTACACTTTAGCATATTCAGCGGTTATGCTGAGCCTTTATGACAAACGTATTACAGGTGTTTGACCGAGACGGCAGCCGGAGCGCAGGTTATACTTTTGGGTAGTTAGCGGTACATGTATGTATCACACTTTTGGAAACCGTTTTGGATTATAATACGGTTGTATGTATTATGGATACTAGACTGCTCACTTATTACGAACTTGGTATTGTATCTATAGATTTCTATCTCTCGTCATCACAGTGTGTTAAATATTAATTGTTGTTGGATGCTTCATTACTCACATGGGTGAGTAATGACGGTAGCACCCAGAGTTAGAGTGATTGTCATTATTATCTGCTGCGAACGTCTTTTTAATTATTGATGCGACGGTGATTAGTATGGTATTAAGAGTAGGGGTGTTACACAGACCCTTGATTAGGAGTGCCTCTATGTGTGATTAATTTTTCAAAATAACATCAACTATCATTACTTAAACCAACTTGAAATTACATTTGGTAAGTTCCCTACCCAGATGTTCTCCCAGTTACATCTCCTTGCTAAATTTTTCCCAAAAGGTGAGCATTTACATTTCCATCCCTAGGTACATTTACATGCAAAATAATCCAAACTAGATGCTTTAGCAACCACCTCATCTAAAACCACCTTAGACTCAAAATCCACCATACTTTCCTTGTTGATATACAAGACATTGGCTAAGCAATTAGTGACGAAACAAACAGATTCATATCATGCATAACTAGCTACGCGTAAGCCAAACAAAAGGGCCAGAGCCTCAACCTAGGGCTGCAAAATTTGTGCAATTGCTAAAGTCCCACCGCCTGCCCCCCTGTTTTAACATACAAACCACCCCTACACCACCACCACCTTCCTCTGGATGCACGCTTCCATCTACAAAAATATTGACACAATCAGTTAAGACCAACTTTCTTTTCTCCTAAAACTGCAAACCTTGTGCACTCACCTTTACCTCATCAGCCTCAAGAAAAGCATGTGCCTCCATCCTACACCAAGCAAAGCTCTTGCCATGCTCGTGTTGAGCTTTGCAGCGCGCATATACCAGACCTTCCAAAAGAATTTTATCAGCGCGCCAATAAAATCAGCATTCATAGATAAACAGCAATCCAAAAACCAATCACATAAGGCAACATTTGTCCTACACTCAGGCTTTTTAATACATTCATTAATACTTCACAAAGAAGCAACATCTTTGCACTCCATAAAACATGCATGAGATTCTCTTTATCACCACAGAAAAAACACCTGTCATCAGAAAACCCACCATAGCGAATGTCTTACATGTAATTATCCCATGAAGAAACTTCCAAGCAAATAACTCAACTCTTGGGTGCGAGTGACAACAATGAATTCTTTTCATAGCCTTTCGTATAACACTGCCCGCAGATGCAGATTGACAAATCACCATATTTATGAACCCTAACAAATAGGTAAACTGGCTTACTCACAAAATTTCCCACTCTTAACAGGTTTCCAAGCCCAACCATCTGGATCAGTGGCGGAGCCAAGGGTGTCCTGGAGGGAGCAAAACACCCCCTAACTTTGTTAAATTACATAAAATTATAGTGTAATTTTTTTTTTAGAAAAATTTAATAAAAGACCCCCCTAACTTTTTATAATTCTGTCTTTGTCCCCCTTAACTTTTATTTCTGGCTCCGCCCCTGATCTGGATACAGCTCTTCAGTCAAATGAGCATCATTAAAAAGCTGCCTAACAACGTCTTCCTTCCAAGATCTTGTGTCATCAATCAAACTACTAACACAGCAAAGATCATTTGGCTCGCTGAAAAGCATTCACACGAGAGCGATTTTTTCACGGGTGAACAGTGGTATCGTCCTTCTTCAGGAGGCGATTTTTGAGGCGCTTCCAGGCCTCCGTTCTCTTCTGTTTCCAACAGGGAGATTGGGCTCCTCCTCCAGAGGTAGCCTCTTATCCAGTCGCCGGCTCCGTCTTCTTCAACTCTATCCAGATCCGGGTCAGGGGCAGCTGGAGTATTGTCCGAGTGAAGTCGATTCGGTCGGCATAGTTGCAGTCCTCTCACGGTGGAGCTTAGTAGGAGGTCTGCATTTTCTGGGTTTTAGACTGGATCGGTGCCGGTGCAGTTTGCTTTTGGAGTTGATCTGGGTTAGCCGCCGGGGCCTCCCCACCGGTTTAACGTCAGTGTGGAGTTCTGCCTCCTGGGGGTTCATGTGCTGATTGCTATTGTTGTTGGCTGCGGTTCTTCCTGCTGCTATTAGGTATATTACGTGTGCTAGGATCTCTTTTGGCTTGGAGTTCTTCGAGTCTCTGGCTGAGGTCGGGTGATTTGTGGTGTGACTGGTGCTTCTTGGTATGTTGGTTCTCTAGGCTCCGATTTATTTCGTCGTTCCAGTTAGGTGTCGCCCCCTTGTTGTTGTGCAGTGTTTGTCTTTGATTCGTTTTTTGGAGGTAATCAGACCAGTTTGTGGATTTTGCGTGGATTTTCTGTTAGCCGATTTGCTTTGTTTAATTTTGTGAATCTGGTCTTGAGCTGATGGGTTTTTGTTGGTCAAGTTGGATTGATGAAGATTTCAGATTTGGGGTTTTTCCCAAGTTCCAAGATCGAAATGTGGAGTGGTGCAGGTGCACACGAGTAGTATTGGTTCTTTTATGGAGTATTTACTTCTTCTGGGTTTTTGAAGTATTACTCTATTCTGATTTGGTAGATGATCTTGAGTTTCAAGATGCTATAAGTAACAAATATAGTTTCAACCAGGGTGGCTGGGAGGAGTATGATGGTCGAGCTGAGTGGCCTAATCATCCTCTAATTGTGGGAATCTTATGTTGCAATGGGTTATTTCTTTTGTTCAATAGAGATTTAATCTGGAAGGAAAATTGTGGTGATAGTGATAAGCAAGTGAGTGTTCTCCGGAGGAAAGAGACGCACTATGATCAGGGTGTGGGGAACAAGTTTTCCTCCAAGGATGGAGCTTCTCATGCGCAGAAGTATCTGAATCTGAAGTCCAAAAGTTTCTTCTCAAGCAAACTATGGTGCAATTGGTTAGTTTATAACAAATCAAAAAACTTTGGAGCTTGTCCTAGTGGTGGGTAGCCTCAGCTATTGTTATAATCTGACATTTGGGTCAATCAGGAAGACTGTGGATTGGGATATCAAACGTTTTGGAATCTCCAAGTTCCTTGTTAGCAACAAGTGTCATGAGCGTAATATTCGTCAAACTGCAGTGGAGCTTGCCTCTCTGGTGGGTATCCACAACATGTGGTATGGTCTAGATCACAAGTCTTTCGGGATGGCTCTAGTCGGCAAGTTGAATCACAAACGAAGGGTCAGGAAGGGGGTGACTACTAGTTCGTTTGATGTGGAAGTCCTATCTTGTAGGGTTTACAACAATCTCAATCTCAGCACTATCAATGTGCGTTTAGCTATTTTCATAACATGTTCAATTGCTTTGGAGTTTGCTTTTCAGGTGGGTAGCCATAGCATGTGTTATGAAGTAGTTTTTGAGTTGGCTAAGAAGACTCTGGTTGATGATGGCAATCGCAAAGAAAGAGCTATGGTGATGAAAATAAGTAGTTTGCAAGATCCTAAGTTTAGGTCTAGCCTTATTTCCTCATTTTATGTATTTAAGTATGTCTATCTTATGAGTAGCTATGTTCGAACTCTTAGTGGAGTTGGTGGTTTTTGTCAAAGGAGGAATTGGGAGCTTGTTTCCATCCTCATCAAACTACTCTACACTCAAATGATAGGGATCTTCTATTCCCTTAATTTGAGTGATTTTTATTTTATTGTATGAATGAATGAATATCTCAAGTTTACTCAAAAAAAAAAATCAAACTACTAACAGTATTATTAGAAACAAAAGCAGGAGACAAATGACTAAGTTGCAGCCTACCTCCCGGATTATCCCATAACCATCTAAGTGTGATTAATTTTATTGAAATGAAATTAGTATATAGAATGCGTTAGGACAACATCCAGGGTATTTATTTCCAAACATACATACATACATCCTTGGTATTCCTACAGCCGTAACCCGGCGCTAATGCATTATCCTACATCACGCAGATAATCTTAATTATTCACAAAAACACTTGCAAATCAGTGTATATAGATTATATAATATGTAGTGTAACATTTCACGAGAGCAAAGTGGAGATACAAACAAGACCATTCGGTCCACTCTAACCAAATAATACTGTAAAAGGCAAAGTAAAAATACACAAACACACAAAGCACTTCTTATCAACACCATTGTTTCCACTCCTCTGTTTCCGCATTGAAGACCAATGAGAGAAAGAAAGATGATACATAACCCAACCCAATACCATTAATGCGTCTCACTCTTCAAGAAACGGTAGGAATCTTCCTCAGTCGACCTCCTCTCTGTGAACACCTACATCTCAGGACAACATAAGCAACAAACCTGTATAACACAATGAAGCTAACCATAACCCCAACATTCCTCCACCGACTATCCTCCACTACCCCTTGTTCCCTCAGTATATCCTCCCCGCTCACCGCGCACGATCCAAACACCCGCTCCAGACAGTACTCCCCACCACCGAACTCATTGATCAGGAAATCCTCGTACGGGTACTTGAACAGCGACGCGTAGTGCATTCCAATCCAGTACCCTGGAATCTCATCCTTCGGTATGAAATAACCAGAAAACAAGAAAAACGACCCCATCACGCCCGAAATCACCGAGTTACCGACGATGAAATCCGGTACCAGCGTGCTACAACACACTACCACGGAGTTCGCCGTGTACAGTATCAACCAGATCAGCATCACGAAGTGTGTGAACGCGGTGAAGCTCCCGTGTAGACCGACAAGCCAATACACCGGGACGGCGAACAGCACAGCTAAGATCAGAGAGAATGGAAGGTAAACAATTGAATTCGCGATTATGTATGATGAGACACGGTAGCTCCCACAGGAAGTTTCCTTCATCAAAATCTCACGCTCTTGCAGGAAGATCGGGAGAGCTTCGACCGTGCAAGAGAGGAGGAATGTCAGTATGAATGCGAATAGACCAGCGCGTTCCATCGCTCCATTTAGATCGTCGCTGAGATTGTAGAAAATTGATCCGAGGACGAGACCGGATATCAGCATCTGGAGTGTTCTGCAGGCGAAGAGTTCCTTTGTTCGATAGACGATTTTGGAGAATCTATGGCTTAGGATTACGATCTCTTTCCAGCGTGAATTGGCGTACTCGTATGACGGGAAATCGAACCCTGTCGTTGCTGATGATTCAAGCATTAATTCCTTATCCACTGTAATCTCCATCGATTTCATCATATTTTCCTCGTCCGCTGCTACCTTTGATTGTTGAAACAGTTGTTGTAGAGTCCGTCTCTTCCTCTGAGAGTGCACTTGAATCTGTGATTGTTCCTGCACGACACCAGTAAGATTCTGATTCTGGTTCTGAATTTGTAATTGCAGTATCTCTGAATCACCGACGATACAGTTCCCCTGCTTGCATTGACGTTGTACGATCTTATCAATCGAATCAATGGCGAATTCAACGACGTTCACGCGGGGAGGTAACTGTAACCCCATACCTTGAATAGTTGCAGCAAGCTTTTCAACACTCCCGTGCTCCAGAACCATCCCGTTAGCCAGTAATAGGACGGAATTGAACAGCTTAACGATACGAAACCCTGGCTGATGTATGCTGAGGATGATTGTCCGGCCTTTCTTCTCAGCCATCGATTTCAGCATGTCAACAATCAGTAGTGCCGAACTGCTGTCGAGTCCCGAGGTAGGCTCGTCGAGTATCAGTACTTTTGGCTCGTGCACGACCTCAACACCAATCGAACTCTCCGCCTCTCACCGCCGGAGACGCCACGGACTCCTCCACCGCTACACCCGGTGTCACCACCACCAACTCGACTTCCGGCGACGTGAGACAGGCCAAGTTCGGCGAGTAAGGAGTGAACTCGAGCTCGGAGGTCGGCGGTGGGAAGGGTGAGGCGAAGACGGGCGCTGAACAGGAGTGTCTCCTCGACGGTAAGGAGCGGGAAGAGGGTGTCCCGTTGAGTGACATAACCGGAGATTTTCTTGAAGTGGTTGGCGGTCTTTGTGGTGGCGGGGGAGCCATTGACGAGTAATGAACCGTGATCAGGGGTGAGTTTTCCGGCTAGAATCTGAAGCAGGGTTGATTTACCGGCGCCACTTGGACCTACAATGGCAAGAATCTCCCACGCTTTTGCTCTGCAACTGACATCCGTGAGAACCCTTCGGCTATGATCGAAGGAGGAATTACATTTGCCGGTGGTAGGTGTGGCGGCAGGCTCTATTTGGTGGTGAGTGGGGTGATTATCTCTGTTCTTTTTATGGAAGATGTTGAAGAAGGGCTGGGTTTCATGGTGGTGGTGGGAGTGGATTGAGTAGTTGACTCCAATGGCTTCGATTTCACAGCCTTTGCGGTTCTTCATTGGGAAGAAGAAAGTGAGGGTCGGAGGGGTGGCGGTGAGGGATGTCAAAGAAGCTTCAGGTCGTTCTATTATGTTTGTGGCTCTTATTTTACTCCAGAACGAAAAGAAAAAGGTAATAGACACTAATGAGATGTGTGATTTTGGCAGGTAGTAGATGTTTCAACTGGAGCTGGAGAAACTCTTCAGCCTCTCATAATTCACATGTGAAGAAGAAAAGAAGACGCTACTACTGTATGTAAATGATATTTTCCTTTTCTTTTTTCCATCGACATATAAAATTGCATGAAGACAACGTGAGATGCAAATTATCTACCGCTGGAATCTTCGAGAATCATGGAATTTTGTTTTCTTATTTCTTCCTTTAGAGTGTAGCTGGTTTGAATCCACTACAAGAACAATAGAACATCATTCTGATACGGTGGGGATAACTTCTTGCATGAAATTGATCTGTATAACTCCTTTCATCACTTTTCATTTTCCAAAAATGAGGAAAAGGGTTCATAACTTGTTTTTTATTTGCTCAAAAGGAAAAGGGTTCATAACACATACTACAATATCCAATTTTCTAAGAGAAGTGGGCAAATTTGATCTCCGAGGAAATTCCAGGCTGTAGAGTCATGAGGGGGCATAGGGAAAGGACACGCGAAAAAGTTGGGTGGGTCGAAACAAAACAGGATGAACATTCTTGCTTGCTGTACAATTTCTGTGGTTCTTATTAATAATAAGATATGATTAGGTTGATCATATGAATATGATGTGGATTAGAGAATACAAGAAAAAGAAAAGGCGAGTTCACGTGCATTAGGTCGTTGCTATATCTGGATGCCATATTCAAGGAATTTTTCATTTAAGAAAAAGTTTCAATTCCTGCTAATGTACAAAATAGATTCACGGGTTCATCTTCTTGTTCATAAAAAAAAAATGCTAATATCGTATTTTTGTAGTATATTTCTTTGGCTTGTGATTTGCGATAGTGTACAGGTCAATAAAGAAGTGTCTGGTGGGTATGATGCAACTGGCTGGGCAGTACCAGTGAGGTTTGCTGTATATGTTAAAAACGGTGTTTGGCTGAATGGGTAGCACAGACTCCGTAAGGGCTTGACATGAGAGGGGATAACGTATATCTTGTCCGAAACAGAGCACGCTTGACAGATATCGAGACAGAGCAAGTGTCAACCCTAACCCATGTGAAGTACATTATAAGATTTTGCTTCCATTTGCCGTCCGAAAAGGTAGAAAAATATCTCCATCCCTCTTTTTCGGCAGGGTTATCATCGATGTCCTGGAAATTGGGCATTCTGAGCCAGATCTAAAGGCTGAACTCGATACAGGTGTATGTGAAGACAGAAAATGAAAGTAAAAAATGGAAAAAAATATATATGCTATGCTATTATCTCCTTCTGCAAATGATTCTAAGAAAATGAGCTCAACTTTGATCGACGCTCAACAGTCAGCTTGAGGTTTCTTGCTTTCGGTGGAGAACCATGAGCAACAGTGTGGTAACTGAAACATTCTATTTACACTGTTTGGAATAGTTACACTTGATTAGCTTATCTCCTTGTACATAACCATATTCTTTAAGATAGCTGAGTGTATAGTTGATTACTTATTTAAAAAGTACATAAAATAAACCTATTAAAGAACATATAATAAACTAGTTGATTTATCTTTCTTAAATGTAAAGAACATCTAATTTTGTATCAATTTGGTACATCTTGTAGCATTGTACCACTATTCAGCTTAATTTGGCGGTTGTTAAGATTGAGGTGAAATTTGTTCAAATTGCTGTGGTAGTGTTATATATCATTATAGATGCTCAATATATATAAATTTGCGCAATTAGATGTATAAATTGCTAAGTATTGTACCATATGTGTAACTGATTTTACTTTATTCGTTTTGGATTTTTCTATTTACTACTTGGTAAATTTCAACTTCTATTACCATGCACGAAAAACAATATATACTAACAAACACTGTTCTCTCACTAACCCTGATAAAAAAACCAAATAACTACCATAGCAGTAAACAAACCAGTTGATAGCACCAGAAGAACTATGCTATTTTTGAATCAGCATCAAAAGCATTAGGTGTGAATAATTACATTTGTGTGGCCCATATTAAGTCTTTAAATAATAATTAGTTTGACTTAAATGGCTAGCTAGAGGCCAAATCATGATCTAATAAACATCCAAATACATGTGTTGAACACATCATCATGTTCATGGTACGGCTGAGGAAAGACCATTAAAGTAATGTTGTACTAGTGTCGGTCATTCCAAAAAAGCAGCAAATATCAGCCATAAGAAATTATTACTCTTGTCATTGAAACTTTCCAATCATAGGACCCTCAAAATGTTGAAAACATCCATCATCTCTTCATACTCACCCTCAATTCATCTGATGTGGCAAAATTACTAGAGTAAGGCTTGTCTATATTATCTCAATTACCTCTACAGTTAGTTTTGGGTAGAAAATCTTAACAGAATATTTATTCAATAATCAGAAGGAGTAAAATCAGATGCGTCAGCATTATACTAGGAAACAGTTAGAGATATTTTAGGATCTTGTATTTTGTATTTATATTAGTTTTAGATAAAGATTTTTTTGTAGATATTTAGGAGGTTGTTATCTGCCTCCAAGTAGTATAAATGTATAGCAAAAACATCGGAAAAGGCAGAGCTTCTACCGTAAAAAGATAGTCTTTGAGAGAGAAGAGAGTTGTTGATAGTAATCAACGTTTTGTCTAGAATTAGACGTGAGAGTGATTGTTCAAAGTGTTGAACAGATCAGGTGAGGAGTTTTCAAATTATCAGTAATAAGATTGGTAGCGGAGTTTTTCTTCTAAACACTTTCTATCTCGTTCTTTGTTTCTGCTCTATGCCAGTCTCATACTGAGGCTTCTGATTTTATACATTACGAACTTACAAGTGGTATCATAGCAGGTTTACCCAATATAGGGGTTAACACTTCTAGGTAGATCGTGAAAGATGAGTTCGTATTATGTAAAAGCACCAAGGTTGACGAAATTCAATTATTCCAAGTGGTGCAAACAGATGGATGCTCAGTTGATGTCCGTGGATTACAAGGTTTGAAAAGTGGTGATGCAAGGTGATTATAAACCTACTGTCGTTGTTGAAGGTGTGAGACAGAACAAACCTGAGGATCAATGGAAGCAGATGGAAATCTTTTAAGCAAAAATAAACAAGCTCTTCGCATTCTTGTCTCCTCCTTGTCCGACGAAGATCAAGGAAGGGTCTTGGGTATAAGAACGGCAAAAGGAGTATGGGACTTCCTGAAGATTGCTTATCAAGGAACAGAATCAATCCGCAAAGCCAACAAGAAACAGTTTCAATGAGATTTTAACAACTTTAAAATGTCAGAGGGCGCGAGTCTAGCACTGACGGTGGAAAGGTTCAATGAAGTGCTTATGGAACTCAAAACGGTTAGGGTAACTCTTTCTAATGAGATTATTAATGAAAGATTTCTTGATTCACTAACCAAGGATTGGCTTAAATATACATCACTTCTTAAGAAAATGAAAGAATTTTCATCTATGTCGTTTGAAGAATTGTGTTTAGATTTGATGGTTCATGAAAGCAAGATGGAGGAACAAAATATAGTGGTGCACAAGGATCTTGCACTAAAAGCAAAGATTCCCGTCGAGGCACCATACTGGGGCTATGATGATGACATGGAGAATGAGACACAAGGACTGAAGTGCATTCTTAGTCGAAAACATGGAGGTTACCATGGTGGAAATTCTAAACGTGAGTATAATTCCCGCAAGCATGAATGTTTCCGATGTCACAAAGCAGGATATTTGATAAAGGATTGTCCTTTACCATCGAAACCTCCACAACATCAAGGATGTTGAGGCATGCATGGCAGGCGCCGTTGTAGGGTGAGGAGGATGATGCTGAATTAGATGGCATAGAAAGCAATGAAGTACATTTTTGCATGACTGCAATCCATCGGTCTCATACTGACGCTGCAAATATGATGAGAATGTGTTTGATGGCTGGAGATAAGGTACTTGAATCCCTCATAAGAGATCAGGTGTAGTTCTCAAAGCTTGAATGATTTTTTATGATAGTTCTACTAAGTCTCAAGTGTTTGATATATTGAAAGATGCTCTTTAAAAAATTAAGGATTTGGAAGCGAAACAGGAACATACCACTGAGTTTCTTGTTGTGATTAATAAACTACAAGAAGAAATGGTTGTCTTGAAAGAACAAAATAAGGAGTTGGCATCTCAGCTAGTCTTGAACTCAGCTAAGGTTGTTCAATCTACATTTACTGCACCTGTCAGTACTAAACTGAGTTCTATTCCTAAGTGGGCAGAAAAAGAAATTCAATCTCTTAGAGTGATAATGAGTGGATACATCATTGTAATGTTGATCTACAAAGACAGTGTGATGCACTTAGTAGAAAATTAGACATTATGACTTTGGAAAATCCCTCTTGGTATAAAGGAAAAGCTAAACTTAATAAAACGGTAGGTCGACCTAATCAAGGGCATGCTGGTCTAGGGTTTTATGGCACTACTTCATCAACGTCTGATGTTTTACCTCAGAAACAAAATTCACAGACTAGGACTATCCTAAAATATCCTAGTGTGCTAATCCACGAACTTCATACACTACTATTGTGAATGTTGCTTCAAATGTAAGGGTAGAGTGCAGCAACTGTCATAACATGGTCACCATATTCGTTCATGTCATAGCTTCAACGCAAGAATGCTAGACTTGGTCAGTCTAATATTGTTAAATATGCTCAGCTTTATATCAATCTTAGACGTCCCAGACAACAATGGGTCCCCAAGCGGCACTAACTGTTTCTATTCTCAGGATAATAAAGACTTTCCAAATTGGTGGCTGATGGACTTTGGATGCTTCGTCATATGAACGGAAATCATACTCTACTAACTTGGTTTGGTTTTTTATGTAGGATCTGCCCTCTTCCTAAGGGCTTTCACAGATCGAAACTGATAAAAAAAAATTCTGGTTGTGCCCCAAATTGGTCGGTTCAAGCCTAGTGTCTTGGTTTTCTAAGAGGCATTCACATATTACACTCTCCATCATTGAAGTTGTATATATTGTTGCTAACTTGATGTGCCCACAACCTCTACCTACAATATCAATTGGCTGATATGGTGTTCTTTAGTCTCTTGTGCCAATCTACTACGATATTCTCTTTAGCATTGCATTGACGAAGGATTCAGTTCTACATTCCATGATTATACATATTGAGATTCGTCATCACTTTTCTCAAAATCAAGTTGGCGAGAATATTGTGGATCTCTCTATTGTGCCCACTGATCAACAATTGACAAACATTTTCACCAAAGCTCTTCCACGCGAAACGTTACCTTCCTTCAGTCTTGCACTGTGGATATTCAATGTTTACAAAGGTGCATTCTTTTATTTATCGTATTGACTTCTATTGTGTGCATCAAACTTGGTACTTAGAGTGAGTGGAGTGTGACGTATATTTTATTATTTCATTTAACTCCAAATAAAGTAAGGATTACTTTTATTTCCGTGGCATTTCTTGATTATTAATTTGGTTGATCTGGATCAAATTCTAAGTTGGAACATTGAACATCTGGTGGCACTATCCATTTATTACCACCACTTAAATTTTCGGTTTTCTCTACCGACCAACTGCTCCCTCAGCATAGAACCCACTTTCGCTGGTCACTTTACACTTACCATTTCTCTGCAAGTTTCCCGTACCATTTTGCCAGTTTCTTTGCTGCACACATTTTTACCTCACCAATATTGGTTTTCATACTGGTATTTTGCCAGTCTTTTCTTCCTATTCCATAAAGGATTCTCGAATAATAACATAAAAAAGGGTGATCACTTCTGGTTGTACAAGCATCATCCAACATCAGATGCTAGATTACTTCAGCACAAGACTAGAACTAAGGTTTTAGGGAAAGAAATAAAGAATTATGCAACACCCTACAAACGGAGATTCGTTATCAGTCTTACCCACTTATGACGTACCATATGTTGCACAAGATTCCAGAAACAATTGTTCATGTCTACGCATCTGGATCATAATCATGATTGGATCCCCAACTCTCTCCAAGATGGGTCTTAACTGAACGATTGTCAGTGTATTGTCAAACAACCACTAAAGGCTTCGGGGTGTGCCTTCACAACCCTCAGAGCTTTTGGCCTGTTACTTAAGCAGATGAAGAAATTTGCTGAAGCAGTTCATGAATACCTAAACCTATATTTTCACACGCTTGGCTATATAGTATTCTTAAAGTATGTGTTGATCTTTGCCCTTTTGCCTTGTTGCCTTTAATTCGATAGCCAATTTTCTAGTCATCCTTATCCTGACCTGCCACACCTTCATTGCTTTTTCTATGGACAGCCTATCCTTATGTTCTGTGTTCCTACATGAATTGTTATAAAATGCCATTTTCATGATCTTGCATGCTATTTTACACTTCGTGAGATATACTTTTTAGTACCATTTTTTATTTCGCAAAATGGGGGGAAATATGGTGGATAATTTGAATATGTTACTTGATTAACCAAATGTGTTCAAGAGCTGCAAAGTTTTTAACATATTCAGGGGGAATGCTCAGTTTAAGGGGGAATGCATATCTTGAGGAGGAATGCTAAATTATCTCACCATACAAAGTTTGCTCACATCAAAAAAGGGGAAATTGTAAATATATTTATTGAAAGTTTTTGATGTGGCAAAATTACCAGAGCAAGGCTTGCCTATATTAAAACAACTCTACAGACAACTTTGGGTAGAAGATCTTAACATAATATTTACTTAATCAGAAGGAGTAAAAAATCAGAGGTGCCAGTATATATGTTGGAAATAGTGGTTAGAGTATTAGGATCTTTATTTTGTATTTATACTTAGTTTACATAAGATTTTTTGTAGATATTTATAGAGGTTGACTTGCCTCCAAGTAAAATAAGCTAGCAAAAAACATCAGAAAAGGTAGAGCTTCTACCGTAAAAAGTATAGTCTTTGAGGAGAGAGAGAGTGTTGATAGAATCAACGTTTGCTAGAATTAGACGTGAGAGTGATTGTTCAAAGTGTTGAACAGATCAGGTGAGGAGTTTTCAAGTTATCAATAATAAGATTGGTAGCGGAGTTTTTCTTCTAAACATTTTCTATCTCGTTCTTCACTTCTGCTCTCTGTCAGTCTCGTACTGTGGCTTTTGATTTTATACATTACAAACTTACAGGAATATTCAGAGCTAAGTAAGCATCCTTCCTTCAAGGATAACCTCAATCTTTCACAATGAATAAGATGTATTTTGTTTCCTACTTTCAACCTAGCTACAACCAAGTTGCTTAACAATTCCTCTTCCCTTCAATAATGACCTTACCTGTCAACTTTACCTCATTTCCAAGCTCAACATACATAGTATTTGAGAGCAGAAAATCAGGACCTGGTTTGGTAGAATCCATCTTAACGAGTTTCTCTGCAGCTTCCTTGTCCATCTCTATGTTTCTATGAACTTTGCAAGCTGCATAATGACGCCCTTATAAAGTCGTATGTTTCAACAAGAACTTTGGACTTATTAAAGAAGCTCAACTCGGCCATGCAAGTCAACCATACATGGATAGTGATTTTTTTATCAACACTTCATATAATATGGTAATTGAGCTAAGATACTAATTCCCTTCTTTTATAAGACCGTCACTAGAGATGTCAATGGATTGGGCTCATGTGGAGTGAAGCATCAATCACATTTGAATATATTACTTGTTATTTATCCATCAATTATCTAGTGTATCCTTCATCCATTCATTTGTTATTGGCGGATAATTTGGGTGTAATGGTGTGATAATCAATCAGGAAAAAATTGTGCATGAAATTTATGTGTATAACAACAATTTAACAAGAAGAAAGCTTGGAGTTTTGGGTGTTCTCTTGAGATTTCTTTTGCATAATCCGTTGGTGAGGTGGTGGTTTCTCTTTCGATTTATGAAATCCTTCATAAAGTCTGAATCTCCCTCTTTTGTAAATTATTCAAATTGCTTTTGATTTAGGAGATTAGATCTAGTCTTTGGGAGTACAATCATGATTAAATCAGTTATAGTTGGGTATTATACGATGTATGATAGATCGCTGCCGTAGGATGAGGTCGGTTTGATCTTGTAGTGATCTTGCAATAGAAGTAGTATTTAAAAGTGTATTAGCTTGAACAACCAATCATTTCCCAAATATGAGACTTCTTATGTTTATGGTATATGGTTGTTGTTGGAACTCTGGGTGCTGCTGAAGATGGATTTTTTTTTCAATTTGGATAGGGTATATTGAGGTTAACAATCAACTTGGTGCAATAACAAATCAACTAGAGCTTACAAGGATGAAAGAAAAGAAAAGAGATGTTTGTAAAGCGCTGCGGAGTCTAAACTTCAGAAGTTGTATTGATCGATTTCATCGAGTAGAGGATTCCCTCAGTTGTCAGAAGTGTTCATCGACTTAAAGATCATAAACATACGCGAGATTTAAGGGATGATATTGATGAGTGTCCATCATGTTCTAGAGGTGTAATTCCAAGCTTTATCAACACTTTTAATGTTCATTTCTTCACTTTAGCTAGTTCTCCTCTAGGTTTATGTTTTAATGGCGTTTTTGCACATTCACTGCTGAAACATAACGAATAACATATCTAGGAGCATATTAGATGAACAAAGGAACGCATTGGCGCAAATGGATCTAAAATCAGAGCTAAAACGAAGAAGATGTGCTATATTGTACAACTGTACGAGAATGTGTTTGGGTCTACAGACTCAGACAGCCCATTAGTACAAGCTACTGGAAGATTTTGGCACTGGTTTGGGTATATGTCCGGGTATACAGACCTGGACCAAACACGGGGTGACCTTTCTATCTATTTTCAAGCCTGGTCCAGGTATATGTTTGGGTATTGCAGACTGTTATTTCTGAGTGGTTAAAACTGGTGTAAAATTAAAAGAAAAGAAATTAAAACTCAAATTATAAACGTCGGGCTGCAAACAAATCCCGGTCGTAGTTAGTATAACAAGTGTCGTATCCACAGGGAGATTGTTCAATTACCCTAGTCTTGGTAGTTACTTAAAAGCTGTAAAAAGGGGTTTAGCCGGAGGCAAGCTTGATTTGTTGTTTGATCAGTGCAAATATAATAAAAACAGTAAAAAGGTGAATTAACTGATGTGAATGGAAAGATGTATCCTAGGATAGCGGGGGAATTTCCTAAATTATTTAAACGTATTTATAACCATGTTTCAATTATTTATTGCCTATTAGAGTTAATAATTGTCAGTTACGAACTCTTAATAAAAGCCTTAATATTTTCCTGCTCAGTCCGGAGTGTAAATATCAAGATTAATTCCTTTGTGGTACCTAGACTATCTCAAAATCATATGTTGATAGTTACCAAATAAATGTAGTCGTTTGTCGCGCAAACATTTAGCAAATATTAGTTGAAAGGAATTAAAACAAGTTAAATGAGAGAAACAGGTGATAAATATTAATTTACGTAATATTAGAAATCAAACCCCCATCCTAGGATACAAATGAAATTACTCAGACATTAACGGAGATAAGAAGATTACACAGATAGATTCTGACATTAATTCAGAGGAAGAACTGGTCTGCTCTCCTCTCACTGCTGTTCTTCTATTTCTTTTGTTACTGCGTGAGTGTGGACTGATGTGGTGTTACGGGAGAGAATTAAATGGAAGCGAATGGATATGGATGAGTGTGGTGAAAATATTCTTCAGACTCCCGTCGTGCGTGGTGTGTCTTTATGCAGTTAAGGTGGTGGGTTTATATAGAGGTTTGGATCCGTACGAATTTGATTGCAGATGAAGAAGAGCATTGATTGCTTCATTGATTGCGCAGGGGACAGACTGAATACGCGTGCGGAGTAGATGGATAAGTTGCGGGCGAGTCGGGCGAGTTGCAGACGACGACGGCGCGAAGAAGATAGTCGCGACTGATAATTAGTCACGGTCCTGTTGGTGTCCGCCTGTTGGTACCGCCCAATAAGTGGCGGTTGCTACTCTCACGTCCGCGACCAAGACCGCTCAATAAGAGGCGGTAACCTCCTTCAACGTCCGCCAGGCGGTAGCCTGTGTGTTGTCCGCCTGTTAAGAGGCGGTAGCCTCTGTGTTGTCCGCCTGTTAAGAGGCGGTAGCCTGTGTGTTGTCCGCCTGGCGGTTGCATGTGAGGAGACCGCTAGTTATGGGGCGGTTGCAACCTTGACCGTGGCCTATTTCCTTCGAACTTTGACCGGCTCTAGATTCTTCGTTTGGACTCCGTTTTCTGAGCCGTTTGCGTCTACGCGTTCGTCTCTTTGTCTACTTCACTCCCGGCTTGGTTTTCCTCATGTTAAACCAATAATTTTGTGAGATAACAATAAAACATAAACTAGAGGAAAACTAACCGAAGTGGAGAAATGAGCAAGAAAAGTGCTAATATTATACATGAAATACACCTAAATAACATGCTCATTTGGACACTTATCACACCCCCACACTTATCTTTTTGCTTGTCCTCAAGCAAAACCATGTACCCAAGCTAGTAGGGAATGCTCAATATTAACAAATACTATTATGAAGGGTAGGATAAAGAAGTCAATAGTACATGATCTTAAACTTTTTAGAGGAGTGTGATCCATCACCTACTGGTGGCATAGGTGTACTCAGGGCAAAAATAAAAATTAGAGTTTCGGGGTATGATTCGGAGTACTTCAATGCTTCTTGATTTAAGGTGACTTTGAGAACTTTTACCATGGCCAACTTCTCTCAAGAATGGGCATTGAGGAGAAAACAAAAGGAAAAATAGATTTATGCATTTGTTTCACTTTTG
Source organism: Limonium bicolor (assembly GCA_023374045.1). NCBI lineage: Eukaryota > Viridiplantae > Streptophyta > Magnoliopsida > Caryophyllales > Plumbaginaceae > Limonium > Limonium bicolor. The sequence continues at coordinate 162,403,590 of CM041780.1, forward strand.
CATAAGAGATGAGAAGATAATATGTAGGCATCAAGCCTTTGTATTTAAGAACACTCAACTCTCTTGTTGGTTACCAATGGTGTCTCGTAAGTCCCTTATTTATTCTATATTTTTCTTTCTTTTTTTTTTGACAGAGAAGCACCCCTTAGCAATCCCTAAGAAAGAAGACAGAAAGAACCCCTGAGCAATAAAAATCCAACCATTTCAGATCATTTGGTCACACCGCATAAAAATGCTCCTCAAAAGTAATCAAAATTTTAAACTTTTTGTACATTATATACCATTTATCCCACAATTCATAACAATATTTATTCCTAAAGAGAACAACCCACATAAAAAAGGGTTCCTAAAGAGAACAACCCACATAAAAAAGGGTCCGCGATATTAAATTTGGACAAACGCAAGATAAGCAGAGAGATTAAGCATTTTAGCATAAAATGTCACCGAAAAGGGCACACTCCCCCACACTTAAATTGAACAATGTCCTCATTGTTCATTAGAAAAACAAGGGAAGGCTTCAGAAGGCCTTTTCGGTAAGTACATAAAATAGAGAGAACACGAAGCTCACGAATATTCATTTAAGCATATAAATTCTCCTCTGCATATTTTATTTAAATAAAAGCAAGGTTAAAGAAACTGGTACTCCCCTGATATTATTTTTGCTAGCGTTATTGAACTTCCCCCACACTTGAGCTTCAGCCTCAAGTAGCGTAGCTTGGTTGCGGTGTAGACATGAAATTGCACCTGCATAAGACACTAGAAGCAACCATACTATAAACGAGGTTAAAAGTTAGCAAAAACAAAATTTAAAGGTGACCTGAAAATTAAAACAGCATAAAAGCATATAAAAGATAAGTTCGTCCGGGTTGCCTCCCGGAAAGCTGCCCTTCTTTAACGTCTTTGGCTAGACGCTTTGTCGTTAGATCGATCCTGGGGGGTGGTTATGAGGAGTAGATCCAAAGCATGACTCGATGGTTTTTTTGAGAGTCCACCTGGATGCATGTTTTCTTTTCTTATCCCGCTCTTCGTCCGGGATTGGTGGTGGTATCTCTGTAATAGACATGCCGTCTGGAAGGGTGATAAACAGAAGTGGGGATGATGATGATTGAGTATCCCTTACGAACTTGAGATCTTTGGATTTGCTATCTGGAGATCTTCCTGATGCAAACTCCAGCTTTTCGTTATAAGCTTGAAGGGTGATTTTCCCCTGGGCTACCCAAATGTGCACATCGGCTGTGGCAAGGAATGGTCGTCCAAGGATGAGAGGTGTAGTGGAGTTCTCTTCGATGTCTAGAATGACAAAATCGCATGGGAAGTATAAGTGCTCCACTTTAATGATAACATCCTCCACCACTCCGCTTGGGTATGTTACCGAACCATCTGCCAGTTGCAGGGTCATCTTAGTCTTTTTCATCTCTCCAATTCCCAGCTTTTTGAAAGTGGAGAGGGGCATCAAATTAATGGAGGCACCCAGATCGCATAGGAGTATGGAAATGAGGTGCTACCAATTGTGACTGGAATAGTGAAGCTGCCCGGATCATTGCATTTTGATGGTAGTGGTTTTTGTAGAGTAGCTGAGCAAGCTACATTGAGAGGTACCGTACCGACTTCGGCCAATTTAGTTTTGTTGGATATGAGGTGTTTGAGGAATTTGGCATAGTTTGGCATTTTGGCAATGAGGTCTACAAACTGTATTTGACGTTTAGTTGCTTCAGCATTGCTAGAACTTACCATATTCATTATCCAATTTGCTTCTGGAGTCGGTGAGGAAATGGTATAGGCGGTTCTTGTGAAGAAGGTTCTGAAGCTGATGGAATAGTGAGGACGCTTGGGATGTCTTTCTCTGGGGCCTCAGCTTTTTCTTCACTATCCTCTTTGGATTCTTCTGATTGCGGGATGTGAATCTCGTCGGTTTTCTTACCGCTTCTCAAGGTTATCGCCTTAACCTCTTCTCCTTCTTCTTCAAATTCGAGCTTCTCATTTTCATAACCGGCTACCAAGTGCTCAAGGTAGGTATTCTCAGATTGAATACGATTTTATAGACTTTGGCGGTGCTTTCAAGTTCAGCTACATTCCTTTTGGAAGTTTCGATTGCTACAACCCACTCTTGGAGGGAAGGGTGTAGTTCTGGAACTAGCTGTTTTAGCCACCTCCGTCTTTTCTTCATCGTGCTCCTTCACATAGATGCACTTGGCTTGCTCTCTTGGATTTGGTTCATTTTGGCTGGGGAGAGCCCCTGGCGGTCTTCGAGCAAGATGTTCTGCAAGTTGATTGAATTTACCTTCATTTTCTGGTTGAAGGCTTCTTGTGCAGAGAGCTGGTTCTGAGTTATGGACATGAATCCCTTCATCATCTCTTTGAGTTCTGCGTTTGGATCAAAGAGGATGAAGATGGTTGTTGTTGTTGTTGAAAACCTGGAGGGGACCTTGCTCTATAACCCATATTAGAGTTTGGTTGGGGTCTGTTCCCCTGATAGGTGTTGGAATTGTTGTTCTGCCCTCCTTGGTTTGATCATTATTTTTCCATGAGAAATTCGGGTGATTTCTCCATGGATAGTTGTTGTTGATTTATTGTTGTAGGAATTACCGGGGCGGTTTCCTATGAATTGTACTTCCTCGTACTGGCCTTTGCCTTCGCATTGATGAGTTTCATGAGGACCGGCGCATATGACACATCCTTCTGTAGGTGGAGCTGGTGGTGAACTTGTAGGTGGGGAAGCTATTGTTTTTACAATTTCGTTTTGATGTTGTTAGCTTTTCCACCATCTTTGCAAGGGACGAGATCTGAGCTGATAAATGATCTGTAGGCTCAACATGGAGTAGGCCTGCTGCTCGTGGCGTTCTTCCTTTGGATCTCGTCCACTGTCTTGTATTGCTCGTCATGGTTTCGAGAAGGTCCATTCCTTCTTTAGGAGATTTCATCATGAAACTTCCTCCTGCAGAGGAATTGACGAGTAGTCGGTTCCCATCATCCAGACCGTTGAAGAATGACAGGCAGAGGGATTGATCGTCAAGACCATGGTGGGAACACTTCATTAGCATATCTTTGAATCTGTCCCATGCGTCGTACAACGTTTCTCCCGGCTCCTGACAGAAAGTGTTGATTTCACCGATCAATTGCCTTGTTCTACTGGTTGGGTAGTATTTGGCAAGGAATTTTTGGGCCATTTGAAGCCATGTGGTGATTGATCGGGAGGGAAGGCTTCGGTACCACCGGTTTGCTGAATCCGATAATGAGTGAGGAAATAGTTGGAGTCGATTCTTTCTTTGACATTGCCGGTTTGACCAAAGGAATTGCAGAAGTCTAGGAAGAGACTCAGATGATTTGGGGCTTCATCTGGGTTCGCTCCACTAAACTTGCCTAGATCCCGGACGGCGGTGATGTAGTGAGTTTTGAAAACCCATCGTCCGGCTTCTTCTGGTGTTAGTTCGGGGAGAACTATAGCTGATGCTCTTCCTTCGGTATTCGGTTGGTGATAATCAGATAGGGCACGGTGTTCTGGTTGATTTGCATGGTCTATTTCATTTATAACTTCGTTATTGGCCATGGCTTGGTTTCTCAGGTTTCTTTGTGCTTGTAATAAAGTGCGCTCGGGTTCGGGGCTCGGACTGATTGGTGGAGAGCCTCGGGTTCGAGTGTTTGGCATGCACAGAAGATAACTTGTGGTTTGTGAGAAACTGCAAAATTAGTTAGTAAATAAAATAAGAAAGACAGAAATATTGGTTAGGCTGATAAACGTTAGGAGTTAGTGTACTGGAAATTATAAGTTAGTAGTTAGAGACAATGGAAAGAAATGACAGAAAATTGAAATGACAATGGAAAGAAATGTTAAGGACAATGGAAAGAAATGACAGGAAATTTTAAGTTAGTAGTTAGGGACAATGGAAAGAAATGACAATGGAACGAAATGACAATGGAACGAAATGACAATGGAACGAAATGACAATAATATTAAGATGTTAGAAGTCCAAGTCCAAAGTCAAATGTCCAAGTCAGGTCAGAAGTCCGATGTCCAAGTCAGATTATAAGTCCGATGTCCAAGGTTAGATTATTAACAAGTAATATTGACAGTTATTATAATAACAGGTGAACTACCGGAAACTAGGGAAATTGATGGAATCAATCTCCCCGGCAACGGCGCCAATTTGCAGACTGTTATTTCTGAGTGGTTAAACTGGTGTAAAATTAAAAGAAAGAAATTAAAAACTCAAATTATAAACGTCGGGCTGCAAACAAATCCCGGTCGTAGTTAGTAACAAGTGTCGTATCCACAGGGAGATTGTTCAATTTACCTAGTCTTGGTAGTTACTTAAAAACTGTAAAAAGGGGTTTAGCCGGAGGCAAGCTTGATTTGTTGTTTGATCAGTGCAAATATAATAAAAACAGTAAAAGGTGAATTAAGATGTGAATGGAAAAATGTATCCTAGGATAGCGGGGGAATTTCCTAAATTACTTAAACATATTTATAACCATGTTCAATTATTTATTGCCTATTAGAGTTAATAATTGTCAGTTACGAACTCTTAATAAAAGCCTTAATATTTTCCTGCTCAGTCCGGAGTGTAAATATAAGATTAATTCCTTTGTGGTACCTAGACTATCTCAAAATCATATGTTGATAGTTACCAAATAAATGCAGTCGTTTGTCGCGCAAAGCATTTAGCAATATTAGTTGAAAGGAATTAAAACAAGTTAAATGAGAGAAACAGGTGATAAATATTAATTTACGTAATATTAGAAATCAAACCCCCATCCTAGGATACAAAGAAAATTACTCAGACATTAACGGAGATAAGAAGATTACACAGATAGATTTTGACATTAATTCAGAGGAAGAACTGGTCTGTCTCGCTCTCACTGCTGCTCTTCTATTTCTTTTGTTACTGCGTGAGTGTGGAATGATGTGGTGTTACGGGAGAATAATGGAAGCGAATGGATATGTGAGTGTGGTGAATTTCTTCAGACTCCCGTCGTGCGTGGTGTGTTTTATGCAGTTAAGGTGGTGGGTTTATATAGAGGTTTGGATCCGTACGAATTTGATTGCAGATGAAGAAGAGCATTGATTGCTTCATTGATTGCGCAGGGGACACTGAATACGCGTGCGGATAGATGGATAAGTTGCGGGCGAGTCGGGCGAGTTGCAGACGACGACGGCGCGAAGAAGATAGTCGCGACTGATAATTAGTCACGGTCCTGTTGGTGTCCGCCTGTTGGTACCGCCCAATAAGTGGCGGTTGCTCTCTCACGTCCGCGACCAAGACCGCCAATAAGAGGCGGTAACCTCTTCAACGTCCGCCAGGCGGTAGCCTGTGTTGTCCGCCTGTTAAGAGGCGGTAGCCTCTGTGTTGTCCGCCTGTTAAGAGGCGGTAGCCTGTGTTGTCCGCCTGGCGGTTGCATGTGAGGAGACCGCTAGTTATGGGGCGGTTGCAACCTTGACCGTGGCCTATTCCTTCGAACTTTGACCGGCTCTAGATTCTTCGTTTGGACTCCGTTTTCTGAGCCGTTTGCGTCTACGCGTTCGTCTCTTTGTCTACTTCACTCCTGGCTTGGTTTTCCTCATGTTAAACCAATAATTTTGTGAGATAAACAATAAAACATAAACTAGAGGAAAACTAACCGAAGTGGAGAAATGAGCATGAAAAGTGCTAATATTATACATGAAATACACCTAAATAACATGCTCATTTGGACACTTATCAGGTATTAAACTCGGACCAACGTTTGTGAGACGTTTGGACTTACAAGTCTGGACACATGTCCGGATGCACTCGATTGAAGCACCGAAATTTCTTCACATAGAGTGGTCATGGGTATTAAACCATGATAGATACTCGGAACACTCAAAACGCACAGTATATTCTTAGTAATTTAATGCGAGGAATGAAAAAGAGAGGGGGGAGGTCGAGCAAGAGAGCATAATCGCACACAAAAAAGAGAAAGAAAAAAAAAAGAAAGAAGAAATAAAGATGAAGAAGAAGGACTTTCTCACCATTGAAGCTTTTCTCCAACCTCATTCATGACTAATTCTTCTACTCTCTATCTTATTTATGCTGTCTGGAGGCTTAACCTCCCTTATACTCTAAGATGGGAGGTTTGATCTTAAATCCCCAAATTAGCTTGTAATAATTATTTCACTCAAAATAGTTATTTTCTCTCTTGAATCTATTGAATATTTTAAGATTGATCATCTTTATGCATTTTGTAATTCCTATCAACATTTGGTTTGAAGTTAGGGGTTTCGTCAAGAGAGAGAAGAGATAATCCCTAGTTTATGCCCTCTTTGATTAGTTGGTGAATTCTATTGCTATGTTTAGAACTTGTGATGAATGCTACTTAGTGATGCTAACTCGAAAAGGGTTTGAAGGTTAAAATTCACTTAGTAAGGTTCGGCTCATATTTGGTTTAGAGAGTCATTATCTTTGTTTTATTAGACAACTAGAGTGAATTAGTATTAAGGTCATCTTTGGGTGTATTTGGGTGATTCCCTCAATCCTAGGGTACATCTATCGTAGTTTAGTTTTATTACTTTTCTTTATTTATTAGTTTACCACCCAAATCCCCCCAAACCCAAACAATTTACATGTATGCACTTTTGTTTATTTGTATGCACATTCATTAAGCTTATAATTAGTTAGATAGTTGCAAAGTCCTTGTGGATACAACCTTGTTGGACTACAATAACTGGGTTCACTGCCCATTAGCTCGTATAATACTTCTATAGTGTTTTGTGCTAATAACATTTTGGGTGTCGTTGTCGTGGACTTCGGTCCAATTATTTGGTTTATTATCAGTTTAGGTTTGTGCATATTTTCCATTTAGTTGATTTGCCCCTTTTGTGTATAAATTTTCCTTTCTTTTCTTTTTAGGTATCTCAATCTGATGGATGGTCACTACAATCGAGTAGGAGGTTGGTATGGCTACTTTTATGGCCCATAGAACTACAACCAATGGATTGTGTGCCAAGGATATGGAGCAGACCATGAGAGTTCTCATTGCTCTGAGATCATAGTAGAGAGCGACTTCATCAATTTGATGGATATGATGGCAGAGTATATCTCAGTGACCAATGCAAGTACTAATATGAGCCTTGATTTTTGTACCACTATCCTATGTTGATTCAGGTTGATCAGGATCTAGCCGGGTTCTAGGTCTACTTATAACCTAAGCTTAATAACTATGTCATAAACATTAATTACTAAGTCCTAAGTTAGCTCACTAAAACCTATTATAAGTCGCCACCTAATTTTAAACTAAGGTAAATTAGGAAAGGTAGAGTTCGGGTTCATGGGCTTGGTATTCGACTTTTCTGGGTTCAAATTACTTTCATTACCCTTTTAGGTCATTTTTCCTCTACTTAGATTATATACAGCTTATTACGAGGTTGTTTTAACCTAAGTGCGCATGGTTCTGATTTTTTAAGTTTCTAACATTTTTTGACAGAAAATTAAAGTGCAAATTAAAATTACCTAAACTAGGGTATCAGAAGTCGAATTAGGTCAAATTTTTGTTCCGTCTGTGGCCATGGACCTACTGTCCGAACCCACGGACCCTAGTTAACTTGATCATTACGGAAAAGTTGAATTTACAGAAAAACAAAAATTTGAAGAGTCCACGGCCACATACAAGGCATCCGTAGGCCCGGACATGAATGAGAAAAAAACCTAAAACATTTGAAAAATTAATTACCACCGGCGATCGAGACTGTCCGGGGCCATGGACAGGCCGTCTGCAGGCACAAACTAGCCTCGGATGGCGGCATTCAGGTGGTTCCCAGTGGTGCTTTCGGCTCAAATTTTATGGTTAGGTAGCCTGAAAGATTCTAAACATTAGGGATTGAAAGTTTTCAATTTGACTTCGAATTAATGATGAAAATTAGCAAACAAGTTACTAGACAAAACAAAAGCAATCGTCAATTTGGGATCCGTAAAAAGTCGGTTCGATCTCAAATTTTAACAGAGAGTTAATGAAGTCGAGGAGTGTCAGAAAAATTGAATTCTAACCAGTTTTAGCTTCTAATTCGAGATGATTCTTCACGTCGGGATTCTTTGAAGGCCTCATTGGTGTCGGTTCTAGAATGAGTTTGACCCGAGCTTCTGGGTACTGGTTGTGGGAGGTGTTCTTTATGTTTTTATGGTGGTTTGATTGTGGCTTGATGATTGTCGTGGTTGAAGAAGTTGAAAAATGTGCTTTGATGATGATTTCAGTGGAATTTCGGTGTTTGATTGAAGCTTGGGAGTTCAAAACGTGGGAAAAAGGAGATGGCTGGGTTATTGAGTGTTATAGGGTTCTTGTTGCTGTCCTTTTCTCAAGGGTTAAGGTCCCTCATTCAGGCATCACTAAAGATAGAGTAAACTCGGTAAAAACTGAAGTTCAGCGAGATTTGGACAAGTGATTTCTGGAGTGAGTTTGACTATAAAATTTTAATGATGAGTAGAGGAAGACATTTCTGATTTATCTAGGGAGAAATTACAATTTTCAGATAATGGAATATCTTTAAATTCAATTTCTTGTCATATTCAATCAAAAATTCCTAGAAATTATTGGAAATACTAAAAATCAAAATTCCAAAGGCAGTATGCTCTAAATGTCATCCTCTTTCATGTACTAAAATTTCAAAGCATTCCAAGTTGATTGGAGTCATTTTTGGAGGAGAGAGAAAGCTCATGAGGTGGCTTGGGAGCCCTGAAAGTTACAAAAACACCCCTCGTGATGACCAAGCTGTCGTTAATGCCCCAAAACATACTAATCAAAACGGGATTCTATGTCACTTGACCAAACCATCCTTTGTAGTTTTTGTGCCTTAGAGACTCTTTTCCGAGGGGGTTAAAATTTTGGGTATAACAACTTCCATAATCATCCATAACATGAATCTGCAAGCTCAGCTAGATCAAGACAGACAGCAACTTGAGAATACAATAATTCATGTGGAAGCAACCTTTTAAGGACTTGAGTTACTCTCCCTATCCTTCCTCGTTTGAGCCAGAAAGTCCACCACGACTATACCCCCTGCCTGATCATGTAGATAAATCATCAGAGGAAGACACCACCCTCGACTTCAAAGAGCCCTTTTCTCCCTCTGAAGTTGATTATTACTAAGGCTTCCTCCGTGTGCTTCACTTTGACATTGAGGATGCTACATCTAGAGCTGTCAAAATTTGACCCAACCCGAAAACCCGCCCGTTTTATCCGAACCCAAAACCTGACCGAAACCCAAAAATATTTAAATATAATAAACTCGAAACCCGATTGGGTAAAACCTAAAATGGCCCAAACCCGAAATGACCTGAAAATTTATAACCTGAAACCGATCCGAACCCGAAATGACCTGAAATAATATTAATTAATTATTAGCCTAACTCGAATAACATGAAACAATAGTGACCATACATTGTCCCAAACCTGAATGACCCAAATAAATATGACAAAAAACTTGATTCAAACTTAGTATATCCGAATGAAATTCAGAATATGCATTGTATTGACTTTTCCGTAATCTATGTGTAATATATTCTTATAGAAATTAGGTATATATTTATTTAATAATTTTTTCAAAAAATATGAACCATGACCCGAAATAACAGAAACCTGATTGTATTTGACATTATTACCACCCAAACCCGATTTGACCCAAACCCAAATGACCCGAACCCAAAAGTTTAATGACCCGAACGGATATTGACCCGAAAAGATATGATCCAAAACCCGGACGGGTAACCCATTTGCCAGGTCTACCTACATCCCTAACCTTGAGAAGGAAGAGCCATCACCTCCCTCGAGTCCTCAGAGGAGAGCACCACTATCAACTTCAAGGAACCATTTTCTCCCTCTGAAGTTGATTATTACAAAGGTTGCCTCATGTGCTTTACCAAGACATTAAGGATGTTTACATCCCAACCTTGAGAAGGATAAGCCATCACTTCCTTCTGAGTCCTCAAACGAGAGTACCTTCGTCAAATTCAAGGAGCCACCTCCCTCTGAAGTTGATGTCCACCAAGGCTCTTCCTATGATCTTCACCCTAAAGATGAGGATTTCTACATCCTCGAAACTGAGAAGAAGGAGCCATCATCCTTTGATCTTTATCTAGAGGATCAAGGCCTGCCCCACCTGCGCACTAATGATGTAAGGTGGAAACTTAAAGTCCACCCACCAAGTGTGGAGGCCACATTCCCGTTTGATTGTGGACCAGAGATAAAAGACAAAGCTTGTTTTGGAGTTCTCCTTGCACCACTGAATGAAGATAAGGATGTCTTCATCCTAAATTTTTAAGATGAGGCTCCCACCCACTCGTTGAACCCCACTTCAATATTCATATTCGATCCTCACACCAAATATCATCAATTTTAGCATTCAAGTCGTTCTTCATTGATAAATGATTCCCGCCCCCACCCACTCGTTGAACCCCACTTCAACATTCATATTCGATTCTAGAGGACTTCAAGGTGGTATGGTCTAGCCAAATACCTTAAAGATGGGAAGCTTCCTGGGAGGAAACCCAGATAACATTTCTTTCATTTCCATTTCTTTTAATTTTGAGTTCTCCTTTTATTTTATTTTTTGCTAATATTTAACCCCAGTTGTAGTTTGGTTGCTTCTAGTTTCTTATGCAGGTGGAACATCGTGTCTAAACTGCAACCAAGATACGCTACTTGAAGCTAAAACTCAAATGCAGGGGAGTTCTTACACTGCAAGCAACAATAATCTCATGAAAGTACTAGTTTCTTTTATTTTGTAAGTCTCATTTCTTTTCTTTCCTTTTGTTTCTGCTAGAATATGCATATGTGGATAGCTCTTGCGCTGAATCTCTTGTTTGTGTCCCGTGTGTTTTCTCTTTTGTCTTCTGCCCAAAAAGGTCTTCTAAAACCTTTCCTAGTTTGTCTGGTGACAATGAAGACATTGTTCAACTAAGTGTGAGGGAGTGACCTTTTCGGTGAACTGTTTGTTTAAATAGTAGATCCATCTGTTTATCTTGTGTTTGTCCAAAAACAAAAACTTGGATAATTGTGATGTAGGTTGTTATCCTTAAGAACAAATACTCTTATGAATTGTGTGATAATGTTTTTTTATTACTTTTGAGGAGCATTTTCATGTCATATGACCAAATGATCTGAAATGGTTGGATTTGTTATGCTTAAGGGTTCCTTTTGTCTTCTCTCTTTGGGATTGTTAAGGGGTGGTTCTTTGTGAAAATTCTTCAATGGACTTGTGAGACGCCATTGGTAACCAACAATGAGAGTTGAGTGTTCTTAACTGCAAAGGCTTGAAGCCTAATTTTAACTCCTCATATGCAAAAGTGAAACAAATGCATAAATCTTTTTTTTTTCTTTTGTTTTCTTCTCAATGCCCATTCCTAAGAGAAGTTGGAATAAAAGTTCTCCAAGTTACCTAATATCTTAAGCTTTGAAGCACTCTGGATCATACCCTGAAACTCTATATTTTATTTTTCCCTAAGCATGCCCAAGCCACCAATAAGTGATGGTTCACACTTCTCAAATCTTTTAATCATTTTTTGCTTCTTCTCCTATCCTACACTTCATGATAGTATTTTATTAGTTTTGAGCATTTCCAACTTGCTTGGGTTCTTGGTTTTGCTTGAGGACAAGCAAAAAGGTAAGTATGAAGGTGAGATGAGTGTCTAAATGAGCATGTTCTAGAGGCATATTTCACATTTTTATCAACACTATTAATGCTCATTGCTCCACTTTAGCTAGTTTTCCTCTAGTTTTGTGTTTGATGTTTTTACACATTCATTGCTTAAACATGAGGAATGGCATAGCTAGGATCATAACAGACAAAGAGAGGAACACATAGGCGCAAATGGATCTCATTGGAGCTAAAACAAAGATGATATGTTATATTTTTACAGCTGTCCAGAGATGTGTTCAGGCCCACAAACCCGGACAACCCATTAAGACAAGCTACTGGAAGATTTCAGCACTGGTCCGGGTATATGTTAGGGTCTACAGACCAGAACCAAACATGGGGTGACATTTCTGCCTATTTTTCAAGCCTGGTCTGGGTATATGTTCAGGTATTAAACCCAAACCAACGTTTGTGAGACGTCCGGACGCATTCAATTGCAGCGCCAAAATTTCTCCACGTAGAGTGGTCCGAGTATAAAACAAGAGCACATACCATGACCACTTGAAACACGTAGCAGATTCACAGTAATTTAATGTGAGAAAGGAAAGAGAGGGGAGAGGTCGAGTGAGAGAGTATAACCGCACACAAAAAAGGGATACAAATAGGAAAAGAAAGAAGAAAGTAAGAGAAGAATAAGAAGGGAAAGAAGAGGAAGTGCCCCCTCACCATTGAAGCTCTTTTCCAAATTATTGATGGCTAATTCTTCTACTCTATATCTTATTTATGCTCTAATGGAGGCTTAACCTCCCTTGTACTCTAGGATGGGGGTTTGACCCCGAATCCCTAAATTAGCTTGTAATATTTATTTCACTCAAACTAGTTGTTTTCTCTCTTGAATTTATTGAATGTTATAATATTGATCATCTTTATGCCTTTATGGTAATTCCTATCGATATTTGGTTTAAATTTAGGGGTTTTGACTAGAAGAGAGAGAAACCCTAGTTTTTGTCCTCTTAATTAATTGGTGAATTCTATTGTTATGTTTAAAACTTGTGATTAATGCTACTTAGTGAGGGTAACCCAAAGCGGTCTTGAAGGTTAAAATTAACTAAGTAAGGTTTGGCTCATCTTTGGTTTAGAGTCATTATCTTTGTTTTATCAGACAACTAGAGTGAATTATGATTAAGATCATGTTTGGGTGTATTTGGGTGATTCCCTTAATCGCGAGGTACATCTATCGTAGTTTAGTTAGTTTAGTTTAATTTCTTTCTTTATTTATATGTTTACCAATCAAACCCCCCCCCCCTAATCCAAACAATTTATATTTAGGCACTTTTGTTTATACTTATATACATTCACTAAGCTTATAATTAGTTAGATAGTTGTGAAGTCCCTATGGATACAACCTTGTTGGACTACAATGACTGGATTCACTTCCCATTAGTTTACAAGATACTTCTATAGTATTTTGTGCCAACAGGTATCATCATAACATTGCCAATGTCCACTTTAGGATGCAAACTTGGGACCAATAGGCCATTGGAGTTGCTTAGAAGCTTGTCGGCCATAATAGACAAGAAAATCATGGTTGAACGATGCCAAGTCATCCAATGGCTTGGTAGTTGTCCGAAAATTAAGGGCCGAGACTTAGCAACGTTCACAAAGAAATTAGGTCCAATTTTTAAGCAACTACAACATTCAGAAGCAGACTTTTGGAAATACACTCTAACAGACAACCAAAAGGGGTTGCTATAAAAGTAGAATTCTTACATCATTTCAATTCGCGCTTTCACGATATACTTACAAGTATTTTAGAGAGAATTTTGTCTTGTAATCTGAGAGGAGTTTTCTATCATTTTTATTTATGTATCTAGAGCTTTACCGATAGACTTAACTAGAGTGTTCCTAGGCTTACTACACTTATCAAAGAGCTGATTGATGAAAAAATTGTAAACAATGCAAGTTCTAAATATGATCAAGTGTACCCAACCGTAGTAAAATATAAAAGTGTCATTCCGCTAGGAAATTGAGAGAAAAATCTCCCTAGCTCCGGTATCTAGTTAATAAAAGCAATTAAAGGATATGAGGTTTAGCTAGAGGAAAGCTTGGTATTTTGGTTCGATAATAATCATGAAAAACAATTAAACTAAAATGATGTGTTGAAGGATTGGATGGAAATATGCCCTCGAAAGGTGGAATCACCCAAATGCTCCCCAAACTTAGCTTTAATCTAAATTTGCTCTAGTTGTCTATGAGGACTAATCTAGTGGCTTCACTAAAATCATAGATCGGGTCAACCTTTAATTAGCTTAATAAATCCTTTCATTAGATTAGGTTTAAATCATCAATTAGAATTAAGCACTAATCCTTAGCAATAACAATAGAATTTACCAACTAATTAAATATGGCAAAATCTAGGGTTTATCTCTCTCTTGGCCAAATCCCTAATTCACAAAATTATGAAATTAAGATAAATCATTAATGCACATAGGTGATCAATCTAGCACATTCAATAAATTAGAGAGATAAAACAACTATAATAAGCAAATTTGGTATTACAATCATGTTTGGGGGATTTGGGGTCAAACCCCCATCCAATGCACATATTAGGTTTACTCAAACATTGGGGAAACAAGAAAGAAAGAAAAGAAAGAGATAACCATTAATGATGGTGGGTGAGCTTTGAATTAGGTGAGATGCTCCCTTCTTCCTTCTTCCACCCCAACATATACCTGAACCAGAGTAAAAAACTTGGCAGAGACTTCAGCGGTAGAGTGGTCCGGGTTTGAGACCCGGACACAAACTCGGACCAAGTCAAAAACTTGGCAAAGACTTCAGCGGGGGTTGGTCCGGGTCTATAGACTCGGACAAACCCAGACCAGGTCGAGAACTTGGTAGAGACTTCTACAAAGGGTTGGTCCAGGTCTGTAGATCAGACACAGCTTAAAATGCACCAGAATGCATATTTTGCTCCCCTTTAGTCTCGTCCTGGTCTCGAACCTCATGGCATGCATCCCAAAGTCTCATTCAAGCACCCGAACAACTCCTTTTCATCATTTCATTGTGCTCCAATGAGCTTTTACCTACATTATAACCAAAAATGTATAGGCTCACTAATAATGTGAAAATAGGTTATAACCCAAGTAAAATGCAGGTGAATATAAAACTAATAAATGCATTATTTCACCACTTATCAACTCCCTCACACTTATCTATTTGCTTATCCTCAAGTAAAACTAGAACCCCACAACAAGGAGAAATTTTTAAGGCAAGCAAGTGTTTAGATGAATTCTTGGATCTTAGTGAACAAAAAGGGTGGACAACTCATGAGGCGGGAAAACCAGCCTAATCCCGGTGGCATGGGTGTGCTTAGGGCAAATAAAAAGATAGAGTTTCTGGGTATGATTTTGAGTGCTTCAAAGTTTTTAAAAGATTTAGAAACTTGAAGAATTTCTACCATGGCCAACTTCTCTAAAGAATGGGCCTTGAGGAGAAAACAAATAAAAAAATAGATGATTCAATTTGTTTTGCATTTGCGTAAGAGATGAGGAGAAAATTTTAGGAATTTTAGCCTTTTCATTAAAGAACACGCAACTCTCATTTTGTTGGTTACCAATGATGTCTCTCAAGTTCCTTCAAGAATTTTCACAAAGAAGCACCGCTTTGCAATCCCTAAGAGAGAATAAAGAAAGAACCCCTAAGCAATAAAAATCCACCAAGATAAGGTTATATGGTAGCACCGCATAAAATGCTCCTCAAGAGAGAAAGTTTAAATTTTTTTTGGTGAAAATCCCAAGAATTCAAAGAAAAACTTGCTTACTCCACATGTAACTCCTAAATGGAAGCAATAAATAAGCAAAAGGAAATTGAGCAGTGCGCAAAAAGAAAAGGTCGTCCTCCCCTCCCTCCCCCCCCCTCACACACACACACACACACACTTAAATGGGACAATGTTCTCATTGTCCAACAACTAGCTTGGGAAGAAATAAAAGACCTTTTTGAAGCACTAACATAGAGTTAACAAAAAGTGTGTATGATTTGTATTATGTAAAACTAAGAGGAAGGGTAAAACTAGTACTCCCCTGATAAGGTGCAGCTTGAAGACGGGATTCCCCCACACTTGCGAGTGTCGTTAAGGCACTGCCTTCGATTGATGGAGACGAGGGTCCTTGGGAAAATTTCACCAGAGTTTCCTTTGAAATTGTTCCTAAGTCCATTCATTTTTTATAGGGGCACACTTGTTTCCAAAGTATTCACAACAACAACACCACCATGTTACGAGCAAAAATGTAATTCCGAAGAATACCAAAATAGCCCATTAATTCACAAGAGTTCAAAAGATTGTGCAAGTGCCAAGCTTAAAAAAATTAAAAGACATAACATGAAATGAAATCCGGGCTGCCTCCCCGAGAGCTGCCCTAACGTCTTTGGCTAGACACAGTAAGCATACATCAAACCTGAGGGTCTCTTAGGATGATAGCACAAGCTTCGACCTTCTAAAGGTTACCTCCCATGTAATGCTTCAATCTTGATCCATTAATCATGAAAGTTTGCCCCTTAGAGTTCTTCAACTCAACTGATCCGTATAAGGTGACGTTTGAGATAGTGAAGGGTCCAGCCCAATGAGATTTCATTTTCAGGGAACAACTTCAACCTGGAATTGTAAAGCAGATCTCAATCTCCCACATGGAACTCCAGCCTAAGGATCATCATGTCGTGCCACTTCTTGGCTTTTTTCTTATATATGTTGTTGTTATCATAGGTGTCCACTTGAAACTCCTTCAACTCAGTAAGCTGGAATTCCTCTTGTCAGCTGCACTAATCAGATCAAAGTTCAACGCTTTCACAACCCAGAATGATTTATACGCTAGCTCCACCAATAGATGACAAGCTCTACCAAAGACAAATTGGTATGGGGACATGTCGATGGGTGTCTTATAAGTTATCCTATATGTTCAGAGTGTATCTTCTAGCTTCAGGGACCATCCTTCCTTGACTCGGACACAAACCCAGACCAAGTCAAAAACTTGGTAGAGACTTCAGCGGGGGTTGTTCCGACTCTATAGACTCGGACACAAACCCTAACCAGATCAAAAGCTTGGAAGAGACTTCTATAAAGGGTTGGTCCGAGTCTGTAGACCCGGACACAACTTAAAATGCACCAGAATCCATGTTTTGCTCCTGTTTGGTCTCGTCTTGGTCTTGAACCTCATGGCACACATTCCAAAGTCTCGTTTAAGCACATGAACAACTCCTTTTCATCATTCCATTGTGCTCCAATGAGCTTTTACCTACATTATAACCAAAAAATGTATAAGCTCACTAACAATTACCAATCTCTATAAAGTGGTGAAATGGATTATGTCTCTAGTAAAAGGCAGGTGAATATAAACCTAATAAATGTATATTTTCACCACTTATCACTAATAAGATAATATGTAGGGTAAGTGAGTAAGCACTTGCTAAGTGGACATACCTTATCTACTCAAAAGTAGTGTAAATTCTTGAGTTTGAGAAAATTAATAGAATTAAGTTTATATTGTGTACAACCAGGTCATTGACTGATTTCACTATTCAAGTTTGATAGAGTTAAAGTGCTTCATAAACTCACAACTTGAAGTACTTTGGGTCATCCCACCAATCCTATGCGTGGTTGGTATGTACGGAATTTATACACATTTCTACACTTAACTTGATTACTATTTTAGTATATTATTTGATAAATTCCCTTATGTGTTAAATTATGTTATATGTGAAGAACTCCCCTTACTTGTGGTTTTATGCTTAAACTGGTGAAAATAGTGAAGAAAAGGTCTAGAACACATGCCAAGAGGTTAACAGCCAAGACGGGACCAAGCGGAAGTTGAAACATTTATTTTGGTGCATTTTGGGGTCACTCCAGGTCTTACTCCATACCTATATACCCGGACTACAACAGAGAATAACATTCTAGCTATTTTAGAGCCTGGTCCAAGTCTGCATCATAGAAATAAAGCCAAACCAGACTCAGAGGAACATGAATCATATTTCCAAGGAGAGAACAAGACAGAGAACACGGAGATTGGGGTAGAAGATAGAGATTGGATTCGACATAAGTTCTTCAACAATTAGATGATGTTGTTATCTCTTTATCATAGTTACTATTTCTTTGTCTTCTATGTCTGAGTAGTTGTTCAGAATTCTGGTTTATTATGGATTCCGGGTTTATAATTTCTTCTTCCTTTTGTGTTTACAAATAATTCTAGTCAGATTGTAGTTTTATTCCTTGCTTTATTGTTAAATTCTCTTGTGAATTATAATTGCTTAAGTTTATCTAGTTAGATTGCTTACAAGTGATAACCGCGGCATTCATTCATAGGAATACTACCAGTAAAACTTAAGATGGTAATTCCTTAGTTTTAGCTGACTACAAAAACCAGATGAATTTCTAACACTCTAGTTAATTAATAAATTTGAATGAGAGTTATGATTTAGGAATTGCTAGTTAGAATCTATTTTGTGGAAACTGGTTGTAGATTAATTTAGATATGAGATTGTAATCTAGAATTAAGAAAACACATAGGAATGGGAATTGAAAAACTAGAGAGATGTAGTAAACCAAGATTCCTCTGTTTAGCTTGGAAGAAGATCATCTTTTATTAGTTTCAATTTAGTTTATTTATCTCAGCAATTCAAACCCCCTATTTCCTGTTATTTGATTTCTATATTTTATTAGTTTAATTAGGATATAGATTCAAACTAGACACTCCTCATTTGGTTCAATAACCTAAAGGGATACTTTAGGAAAACTTACTATGATAGACCGGTACACTTTCCATATTAGGTTTACTCCGTACAATGGTATCAGAGCCTTGTTGTTGAAAAACCTGCTACATCAAGACTACAAATCTTATCTCCCACTATAACAATAAAATTCACTTCCACATCCTTCAAGAAGTAAGGACTAAAAGTGTCACCTCCACCAATCTGAAGAAGGACTGCTCAATGCTCAACAATCAGTTCGGAAAGGGGCAGGGTCAGTCACAGACACAGACTCTAACGATCCAAGCACAGAGTCTTCAGAATGGATCTACCTCATGGCTTATGAACTAAATGATTCAATGATCTCTAACAAGCAGGTAACTGAATCTCTTTTTAAAACTGATCTTCATTGAATATCTCCTAAAGGTTTTCTAACTTTGATTGTAAATATCATTACTGAAAATGAGTACGTGAGAGCAGAATATGCCAAACAAATTTCATATCTAACAACAGAACTGGAGGAGTTAAAGATCATTATTGATGCTCTAAGAGACGAGGCTAAAGAATCCAACATTTGTGCATGCTCATTACGACTAAATCTTCAAGAATCCCGACACCCTGTAGATTCCCTTCAAAAGGAACTAAATGAAGCCAGAATTTTAGTTTACTTCAATATAAGGTACAAGAGGAGTCAAGGATTAAGATCGACTCCCTCATAGAGGATATAGGTGTATTTGTTGAAAAGTGTTATTCCATGTAGTATGTTGTGACCAACAAGCTTCTGATCAACTTCAACGGGTTTGTTAGTCTCAAGTTTTGCAACCCAAGGCGGGCGTTGATAACGTTATGATGATACTAGCCCTTAAATCTTGCGTGTGGTTACAATCGTTATGTTGTTGAACACTTTTGACAACCGAGGGACTTCTTCTACTCAATGAAGTCAATCAATACAACTTCTGAATTTTTGACTCCACAACGCTTTATGAACATCTCTTTTCTTTGTCGTGTTTTAAAATTGAATGATTTTTGAGGTTTTGACAAGCGTAACTGAGCTCTAACCGAGAGTCAATCATGGGTCATATACAATGTTTATGTGTATATATTATGTGACTGTGTTTGTGATTCTGTCAAGGTTAACCAATGACCAACCGAGTATCAATTATGCATCCATTAAGATGTACTTTTTTGTTGATGGCTGACCATGAATCGGTCATGTGTCGTAACTATGAGCTTTGAGTGCAGTACACGGTTGACACGTGTACCGCTTGGTGCTTTCTGTGACATTCAATAGTCAAAAGAGACACATACATATACATGTGTTTATGCTAGAACTAATCCATGATCGTGAGTCAGTTGTGAGTTGGTTAGGAGATTAAGAATTGTTATTTGGTTGAAGGCTGAGCCACGATTAAGAATCGGTCATCGAATGGCATGTGTTTGGTGTCTAATTGTGTTATGACAACTAAGACGATTGGTTGGTTTATCTGAAAAGTGCACGATCTATTTTATTATGACAATTTTAACTTATTTGCTAGGATGGGCTAATAAGTTATTTTATACTAAGATATGATGATCTTTTATGGTGAATATGGCAATACCTTGAGTTAATGACAACCCTATATATGAGACTAGTGATGAATTGAGATTTCATTTCAAAAAGTGATTTTTGGATTTGGATGTTTGGTGTAGAATAAGTGAATTATGGAAGTATATGTTGATTAGGTGACCTAGATTTATTGTGATAATTCAGATGAAAATTGGATAAGCCTTTGAGGCATTATATGAACTGAAAATTGGTTGTTTATGATAATTGTTCTCTAGACAGACTTGAAAAGTCGAATGAATTAGCCCCATGAGGTAACATATCATAATTGTTATGCTCTTATGATATGGAATTGTCTACATCAACGAAGGTCTACAGTTATTTTCTATTTCCACTCCATGTAGTTGAATACTCTATGGAAGTGGTGATAAGTGGATAAATGAGCATGTATTAAGGGTTGATTTTATGAAGTTTATCAATTTTATCTTGCTTATTTCTTCGTTTTCGCTAATTTTCCTTTCAATTTTTTTTATTGTTATTATTACAAATTTATTGTTTAAACCAAATAAAACTTATCTAGGATAAAGTAGACAAGAGAGGAGGTGTGGGAAGAAACAAATCAAAAACGGAGTTGAATCAAAGAAGATAGAGCAAAAAATCAAAAATAATCACCCAAAGCTGACAACGAACCCATGAGACCGCCGCATGTGGGCCAGTCATTTCAATTGCTCTCGACTTCCGACCAACCCAGCCGACCATCCCATGTGGACCGTGAATATACTAAATCATGCATGACCCCTTCTTCCAGAGGCGACCGCCCACGGGCAACGACTCTGTAAGGGTCAGTCGCCCGTTTTTATGCCCATACTTTTGTGTTTTAAAAACCAAGTCTTGACATTTTCTTCTCTAAATTTGAAAGGCTGACTAGAGACTAAGAAAGATAGAAAAGAATAACATTTTGGAGCAAGAGAGGAAGTGAATAAACATTCCCACCATTGAAGCTCTTATCACCTCACTTCCATGGTTATTTCTTACCTTTTTGCTTTATTTTACTTTATAATGGTTGAGTAGTTGTATTTTGTATCTTGGGATGTGTATTTGAACCTAAATCCCTAAACTTGCTTGTATGACTCTTCTTCACTCAATATAGTTTATTTTCTCTCTCTTGCATTATTTAATGTCTTAGTTTGATCTTCTATGGCATTTGTGGTAATTTTTAGCACCATATGATTTTGAGTTAGGAACTATGAACTAGAGAGAGAAACCCTAGGTCTTACTATCTTGATTAGTTGGTGTGACCTATTGCTATTTAATGAACTTGTGATTAATGCTACTAAATGATTTAGACCAACATGATTAGTGAGGTACAATTACCTAAGTAAGGTTTGAACTTGTTTGTGCTTCGGAAGGTTATTAATTGGTTCTAATAAACAACTATATAACGTTGGGATTAAGACAAGTTTGGATTAATTTAGGTGATAATAACCATTCTAGGGTGCATTTCATTCTAATTGTCTACTAGATTTCACTTTATTTGTTAGTTATTTTACTTGTCTTGAATTGAATTGTAAAGCTTGCCACCAACTAAACCCTATTTATCACTTTACTACACTAACTACCAAAGCTACGCATATAATAGTTAATTTCCTAGTGTAAAGACACTTATCTATTCTACACCGACTTGGTACACATGCCGTAGTTCTAACACGTTGCACATACTAATATTTTACAACACGTGTGTGTGACACAAAAATTCTCACCCCATAAAGGAAATTCCGGAATAAGAAATAAGATAAGAAGGGTCATCACCTTTATTTTTCAAAATTATTAATGTGCGTGTCAAAACGAAACCGTCGTTTTATGACAAAATTCTTAAGTAATTTTTAAAGCATTTCAGAAAACACAATTCTTTGAAAATGAATTTCCAACGATAATACGGTTTCAAACCTATTCCTTTTTGTTTATTTACTTATTTTTCTATTTGACTTTATGATATTTACATGTGTGTATGATTGTTTCATATTGGTCTTATTCTATGTTTTTTTATTACTTGTTTATCTTATCTTATTTATAGTTATTTTACTTGCATTTTATTCATTAGTGTTATTTCTGTCATTTTGTGCACCTTTTCACTATTATATTTCATACTAGCATATGTCGTTTTGTCGCTATTCGATTGACCTCCCTCTCATCTCATTTTATTTTGTCACTTCTATTTTCTATCTTATTTACTGCTATTCGTGCATATCTAATTCAACTTCCATTTTAGGACATTCACCTGTATTTGTATTTCCATCATACTAGTGTTATTTCATTATTTTATGCACATATTATTATTATTAGTACTTTGTTATTGTTATTATTTTCATTGTATATTTTTGTTTGTTCATGAATCTTCAAAAGAAAGGAATTCATCTTCATTGATAAAACCCTTTTGTCTTACTCTGTGTTTTCATTTAAAACTCTAGTGTTGTAAAAAATCCATTCAATTTGTGTTAGGCTTTAGTATTACTACTCATATTCATCAATAAAGTTGGGTTATTAGCAAAGTTGGATAAGGTAATGTGTGTGAGTATGGGTGATCTTGAGTTCAAGTCCTTATAAGAGCATATGGAGACATTTTTTCATTTTCAATATGCTCTATAAAATGGGTACAGACACAAAACCCCAGGAGTAACACATCCGACATACATCCACAAATCCACAACAATAGATAAAAACTACACTGCACCACCATCTTCATTCTCTTCGCCACCGGTAAT
Organism: Limonium bicolor; assembly: GCA_023374045.1. NCBI lineage: Eukaryota > Viridiplantae > Streptophyta > Magnoliopsida > Caryophyllales > Plumbaginaceae > Limonium > Limonium bicolor. The sequence continues at coordinate 162,426,217 of CM041780.1, forward strand.
TTTACAACCAAACTAATGAGGAACATACATCCTACCCTTCCCTCATCGACGGTAATTTTCAAACACTGGTGAACAAGGAGCATACAACTCCACCTCTATTCATTCTCTGCATGTTGGTGATTTCCTCAACCTGTTAGAATTAATGCTAAATCCGTTGAGTTGCTCTTGTGAAGTTAATTGGTTTCGTCTTCCAATTAATGTCGTGTTCACAAAGAGTTTCACGGAAGTTGAAGATGCATTAGTGGGAGCATTTATGCTGTGAAAATTAATGACGTCTAAAGCATTTGGTTTTCTAACATTATGAGGAGAGTTATGAGGAAGTTAATAAAGAAGAAGTTATGACTTATGGCTTTCTAGATACCCGGTGTTAATTGTTCCTAGGTGTTAATGGATGTTGTTAATTAAGTTGTAACCGTTGTAACTTGTGAGCCATTATTATACGGTTGTTACAAGGTTAACGTTGGGATAAGTGAAGGGTTTAGATCTAGCACTATAAATAGATCTAGTAACCCATAGCTTTTGATCATCCTAACTTGTGGGGATCACATCCAAGAGAGTCAATGGTGGTTCTATGGGAACTCAAAGAGACTCGGGTAAAAACACCAAGGGAAACACGGGAAACACGGGTTGATGGGTTGGTTGGGTAATCCTCATGTAAACTTGTAATCCTCATCTTCCTAATGAAAGTTGTTTTATCTCCTCCCGTGGACGTAGGTCATGTTTGGACCGAACCACGTAAATCCTTGTGTCACTATTTTATCATTACATTATCTTGTGGTTTTTCTTCTTCAGTAACCATGTCGATCTCACCACGATCCTGGGGAAATGGGCCCGAAATCCTAACAAGTGGCATCAGAGCTCATGGTTTTTTGGGATGTACGTTTGGTGGAGATGTCATTGGGAAGAAAGAATGGTGTTTCAAGATGATGTGGGTTTTGATAAAAGTGAAGAATGAAGGGAAGAGTTGGAGAGGAGATGTGTTCTTAAGAAGATGTTTGGATTGAAAACAAGTTCGGTAGAGAGGAAGAGCTCGTAAAAAAAATCGTCAACTACATGTGTGTTTTGGTGTGGGGGATGTACTTGGAGATGATGATGTGTTATTGGAAGGAGATCAAGTTGGAAATCTTGGATCTTGAAAAATCCGGTGCATCGTTCATATTTGAAGTTAGATCTAGTCTTTATTTTGCAAACCCTTTGTGGGGGGGGGGGGGTAAGGATAATAAAGAATGGTAAGATCTAGTGAAGCTCAATGATGGTGGATTGGTGTAGAAAATGGGAAAATATTTTCTCGGGTCACGTGACGGATCGTGGACTTCCATGGAGCACTGGAGATCATCTAGCAAGTGGAAAGACCTAGGGTTGTGGTAGCGCGCATATAGCCACAAACGGAGCTCAGCGAGGTGATCAATTGTGAAGCTGCTGTTAGGTCATGTTTGGAGACTTTGCGAGAACTGGATAAAGACGGGAGAGATCACTATTCTCTTTGGTTACGTAGTTTTTTCCTGAGTTGCTGCTTACTTCGTGTTTGTGGCGGGTCCATGGAGATTTGGACCAGATGAGTCTTTGAAGGCTCGGGGAGGAGTGGTCAATTTACCGAAGTTGGAATGCAAACAGTCCAGATGAAGTTATCCGGTTTAGTCCTTGAGTGGGCTGTTTTTGGGATTATTCTTCAAGAGGAAGTTTGGCATCAATGGTGGTATGTGATTGACCGGATTGAGCATTAAGAGGAAGAATTGTTAGAATTAATGCTAAATCCGTTGAGTTGCTCTTGTGAAGTTAATTGGTTTCGTCTTCCAATTAATGTCATGTTCACGAAGAGTTTCACGGAAGTTGAAGATGCATTAGTGGGAGCATTTATACTGTGAAAATTAATGGCGTCTAAAGCATTTGGTTTTCTAACATTATGAGGAGAGTTATGAGGAAGTTAATAAAGAAGAAGTTATGACTTCTGGCTTTCTAGATACCCGGTGTTAATTGTTCCTAGGTGTTAATGGATGTTGTTAATTAAGTTGTAACCGTTGTAACTTGTGAGCCATTATTATACGGTTGTTACAAGGTTAACGTTGGGATAAGTGAAGGGTTTAGATCTAGCACTATAAATAGATCTAGTAACCCATAGCTTTGGATCATCCTAACTTGTGGGGATCACATCCAAGAGAGTCAATGGTGGTTCTATAGGAACTCAAAGAGACTCGGGTAAAAACACCAAGGGAAACACGGGACGGGTTGATGGGTTGGTTGGGTAATCCTCATGTAAACTTGTAATCCTCATCTACTTAATGAAAGTTGTTTTATCTCCTCCCGTGGACGTAGGTCATGTTTGGACCGAACCACGTAAATCCTTGTGTCACTATTTTATCATTACATTATCTTGTGGTTTTTCTTCTTCGGTAACCATGTCGATCTCACCACGATCCTGGGAAAATGGGCCCGAAATCCTAACACAACCAAATGGTGAACAGGGACATACATGCTCTCCGCCTCATCATCCTCCGCACTCTCGGTAAATCTGCAAAACTGACGAACATGGAGCATACATGGTCCGCCCTCATTCATTCTTTGTTCTCTTGGTAACTTGCAACTCGAACTGGTGAAACAAGAACATACAGGGTCTACCCTCTCTTCATCTCTCTCACGGTAATTTTGCTCTTCCCACTATCGAACAGAGAACATACATGCTCTCACCATTTTCGTTATCTTCCCAGCCATCGAATAAGAAACATACATAACCTGCCTTCGTTCACACTCTTCATTCCCTTTAAATCTTCAAAACCCACCGGCCAACAAGGAGCATACAACTCCCACTTCCTCCCATCTCTTCACTCTACGTATTTTTGTAACCCAAACCGACGAACAAAGAATAGCTCCATGCATCTTTCAATCTCTTCCTTCAAGCTCCTTACTCTCAGCTTTTTGCAAGTAACTTTCGAACAAACAGTAACTCTGCGCCTCTATTTCCTCTCCTGAAGAACAAGGAACCAAGTTATGCACCCCCTACATTCTCTTTTTTTGTCTCCCCTCACGGTTTTGCAACCATCAGCAAACTGGGAACGCACATGCTTTGCGCCTTCTTCATTTCATTCACTTCCACTGGCACTTAGTGAACTGGGATGCACATTAATAAAGACCGTGAACTACGTAAGGTTTGACCTTAGCAGGGAGTTGAGTACGTAGGAAACCCACCCAGGGTGTGACCCAATTCCAATAAAAAAACCTCTTTTCTAACTCTAAGGTGTATACCTCTCAAAACACTCAAACCTCCTTCGGTTCCCACAACCTTCAAGCTATCAGACTCCAAATCTTGTTTATTCACTAAACCTCAAACTTTTCTCAAATCTTAATTCCTTGTTCATTCAAATCCAATACTTCTTCTTTTGGCGTTAGCTTGGCAGAAAAGCTCGCCTAATCTTTCATTATGTATTCAAGCAACTCTCTCAAACCGATTAACCCTTCTTGGTGCTAGCTTGGTAGAAAAGCTCACCACTTCAGACTCTCTCTTCCTATTCTATCTCCTCCTTTAATCCTTTCCTAGTGGCCCTAAAAATAAATCCCTTTAATAAGGTTTTGAAAGAAGATAATCCTGGCAATTGTAGACCGAGGTTTCCTCGGGCACCATCCAAAGTCGTGGTTGTTTCCACTTCCAACGGGTGTAACCCAGTATGAACCCACCCATAATCTCTGGTATGATCGGATAAGTCCTATCCATAGGCCACAAATCTCAGAGTCAATTAACGATTCTTAAAACCCTTTCTCTTCCTTTATAATTCATCTTTGGTCAAACTAGGTGGAGACTCTAGTCATTTTTCACCTATAGGGCATAAGTCCGTGTGGAGCCCATTGAGAGCGGGTGTAGTCACTAGCATCCCCCTTAAGCTTTCTAGAAAAAATGAATGATAAAGTAGTTATTTGAGGGATGTCAGGATAACGGGCTTTCACCCTCCATGAAATGACATTTTTAGGATCTAAGCATTTTAGTCATGACCATTTAGATAGTCCCCCTCATACCAAAAAAATCACCATCCATAGTGTGCATACTTCAGGACTTGTGTATAAAAAAAGTGGGATGTCAAAAAGTAGCTCCGGTCGAGTGCTACAACTAGAAAAAAAGTAACTTCAATTAGTGTCACACATCCCTAGATGAATTTTATCTTGGTTGAATGAGACTAATACAAGATAAGAATGAAGTGGTAATATGGATTTTATTATCTTGTGCTACGTTAGTGTTATCTTTGACGCTTGATTAATATGTGAGTAAATGCTTTTTTAAAGAGAAACTTTGTTTTGGTGAGGTTATAATTTAATACTCGATTGTCACTGAGTTTCGTTCTAGCCCCTGCAATCTTATTTTTTTGCTTGTTTGGACTTATGATTACAAGTAACTATGAAACTAATGTGACAGCGTAAGAGTAAGTGCTTGGGAAGTTCAACTTAGAGACTTTTCACTAAAGCAAATTGGTGGTTAAACTTTGGTTTTGGATATCCACTCTTTAGTTTTGGATATTAGCATTTTTATACTTTGTGACTTTATTATCTGTTAAGTTAAGACGTCGATGCATGTTTTGTTTAGTTAACCTTACCACTCATAGAATTGTGGGTGTGGCGGTAACATCCAACTAGCTGAGACGTTCATCGTCGAGTTGTTGATAGGTAATAATTGGTATAGCATCACTAGAAACAACTCAGTATGTTTGAGTTTGCTGGTGATGGTCAGTTGGTAGAGTTGTTAGAACAAGTCTCTTACGATTTTGATGATAGCAAACTTTTCTTGTTGGGTTTAATGTTTGTTTAAGTGTTTTAGGAATAAGGATTATAAGAATTGCTTGTTTACAAGTGGATTCTTATTGTTTGATAGGTGCCCAACTGTCGGGCACATGTCCACAACCGCTTAGGGTGAAGCTCAGAAGAAGACTCATGCTCAATACCGGAACTGATGATGTGGCTAATAACATGGATCACTTGGAGACTGCAATCATCCCTTTACCAGTTAACAACAACTCTAGCCCAAAAATTTTGCGTCCATGGGCTTGACTTCCCTACCCACCACCACAAAAGCACCTTGTGAAAAGTGGATTGAGAGTAGAAACATTATCTGGAATTCCATATGTTTTCTGAATATTAGTATAAATATAACATAATTTATTTTCAATAAATAATTTAAATTGATAAAAAAAATAAAAAATATGTGGTGAAACTTATGGTACTTAATTAGCAAAAATTATGATACTTGATTGGTATAAATTGATAGAAAAATTGGAATAAATTATTTGTTTAAAATGCTATATTCTTTTTTATGGTGCTGAATAATTTTAAAACATAAGAAATATTTACTTTTTTATATTTTATGTAATTTAAATATATTTTTTAATTTTATTTTCCAATTTTTCTAATATATTTATTTCTGTTCATATAGTATTTTGAAATTTTTTAATGAATTTTTCAACATTTGGGGGCATATTGTGAACTTTAAAAGTATTTTGTTAACTAGTAGAGGTATTTTTGTCTTTTTTTTCTTCTGGTCATTGGCTATAGTGACATTTCATGGGGTTTTATAAAAATGTAGTGACACTTTGTGACTTTTCTTTTTTTGGGGGTAATTTCCTAAATTTGCCAAAAATATAGTGGTATTTCATAAATTTTTCCTATTATAAAAAGAATATACTATTTAAATACATAGTTTATACCAATTTTTCTACAAATTTATACCGTTTAAGTACCATTGTTTATACCAATTAAGTGTCATAATTTTTATCATACATTTTTAAAATATTTTTTCTACCAATTTAAATTATATGTTCAAAAAAACTATTTTCTATTTTTTAACTAATATGTAGACAAATTATTTTTTAAAAAATTACTATATTCTATTTTACACATTATATTTGTTGTTATCTAAAAAAATATTATGTCATAAAGTTATCTACAATACAGAATATAAAATTTTAAAATATTTTTTCTAAATATTAGTTAACAATTATAATATAATATAATTCATTTTGAGTAAATAATTTAATCTGGTAGAAAAATAATTTAAAAAATTTATGGTATAAATTATGATACTTAATTACTTAAGTTATGGTACTTAATTGATTAAAAGTGGTAGAATAATTGGTATAAATTATGTGTTTAAAGCATTGTATTCATTTTTATGGTTTTAATAATTTTAAAAAAATTAATTTTTTTTACTTTTTTCAATATTTTATACTTTTACATTTTTGTGAATTTTATGTTTTTTTTTTCTGAATTTTTTAACACTTAGGGCATATTATGAATTTTAAAAGTACTTTTTTAACTAGTAGGGCTATTTTCGTCTTTTTTTCCTTCTATCAATAACTATTATGAAATTTCATGAATTTTTAGAAAAATATAGTGACATTTTGTGACTTTATTTTTTAGACGGACATTTCATAAGTTAACAAAAAATATAATGACATCTCTTCAAATTTCCAAAAAAAAATAGAAATAGCCAACTCACTTTTGTAAATGTTAGAAAACATGATAGTGAGACTATGACACTCGAGTTTTCAACGAGATCTAGGTGTCGTTTGGGTCAGCATAAACCTAGCACAAATATCGGCATATTTGAACTCACATATGTTAGTGTGAAGTACTTTATTTTTTTTCTGTTGTTCGGCTGACTGACATGGTTGCTGTCATTTCCTTCCCGCCCCATCACTTTCGCCTCTCTTTTCGCTCTTTGCAATTACTGTGAGTTCACATTAAAATACTAATTCATAATATATTATTTATAATACCACATAAATTAATAAAATTAAAAAAACCATAAATAGGCAGATTAACTGATCTCTTTATTAAAAAATTTAAAAGTATATAAAATATAAATGTATATAAATTTATTACCTACAAAATTACAAAAATATAATATATTATTGAAAGTTACAATTTCATTAAATAAATTCACGCAGCATTATCAAAAAATTTGATTTTCATTACGTTTTTATATTTGTAAGAATTGTAAAATTATAGAAAATAACAATATATTGTTTGGAAGTTGCATTTTGTACTTAAATAATAAAAATAAAGTTTTATTGGTTACATAAATATTTTTATTTTTTTGCTTTCTCATATAGATTTTTTTACTGTATATTTACTAGTTATAGTAATATATTGTTTGTGAAATTTCCTTTTATTTTTTAACAAATTGTAGTTTTAAACTGTAATACAATATTTATAATTGTAGTAATAGAAAACGGTAGAGGTACTGCACACAACTAATACAAACTTATGCTGCAAGTATGCTGCACTGCCAAACAACAGTTTTCCAAACAGGTACAAATATGTCAGTACAAAACTGCCAGCAACAAATATGCTACAAATATATCAGTGCAAAACAGCTACCAAATATGCTGTAAATATACCAGTCAGGGGCGGATGTAAGGGGGTACACGTAGGGTCACGTGACCCCACATTTTTTAAAAAATTCAGAGATTCTTATTTGTATGCTTTGTAAATATAATATAAGTGACCTTATATATTATAAAGCTTGTAGTAGTCTAGTGACAAGAGATAGAAGCAACAAGTACGACTGTCTAAGTTTGAATCTCAGTTATGCTTTTGTCCATCTCTCCAATTAATGGCTTAAAGTAACCAATTTTTTAATCTTTTCCCTTCTCTTCTCACCACAATCAACTGTTTTTTTTCAATTTATTTTCCTTCATTTTTTTATCGCATTTTTTTCTTACTCTTCTATAAATACTTAGGTCACTCTAGAATTACTCATCAAATTTGCAATCAGTATAACCATATCCTTACAGGTTTCTTTGAGTTTTTAGAAGCTCGCATTGGGAGGAGATACTAATTATGGTTCCTTAACAACGGTAGAACTTTCAAATCTCATCTTCTATTTTTATTCTCTATTATTAGTTTTAAAAATTTATTTCATAAATATGAAATCTTTATTCTTGTTTGTTGAATTTTTGAATTTTGTTTTGATCAATTTTTTGCAAACGTTTATGTTTCTTTATATAATTAGAATACATATGTTATTAGTTTTGTCCAATTAAGAAAATTTTATCTATTGTTTAAGGTTTGAGCAATATCATTGTAACTGAGTATATTTTATGCTTTAAAAAAATCAAAAACTAAAATTTAGAGTTTGAGCTAATTATCACTATTATTATTTAGCAGGATCAATAGTCATTAGTGAGCCCTATACTTGAAATCGAAGCTCCGGAGCGAAAAACAGCTACCTGCCAAAACTGCCGAATAGAGAGCCTAACGATTTCCCAGTGGTAAGACGTGGAAGTAGCGATCACGTTTTTTTTTCCTGCGCAGAATCGAAGAGGTGCGGCTGATTGGAATGGCGAACACCGGCAGAATCTCATCCTCATCGAAGTTTTTCTTAAGAAGGACTCTCCATCGACGTTCGCTCTCTACATAGTCGTGCTCTCCGGCTTCTCCGTTTTCGTCTTCATATATTATTCCAAGGATTTCTTTGAAATTGAGCAGAAACAGCTCCCTTTTGAAGCTGTGACAGCTGAATCTGATAAATCTCAGCTGGTATTTCCTTCAGTGGTAATATTGTTGTTCACTTGTGCCGAATCATTCCTGGATTTAATCTAAGCTTTTCAATCAACACTACGAAGCATTCGCGAGATCTGTCCATTTTTTTTTATCAAATGCTCTTTGCATCCGTTACAAATTTGTCGCTAGAAATGGAGCTTTATGTGTGATACTGCATGTTAACAGGTAGAGGAACGGAAAAAAGGGCAATGGAAACGATAGAGCTCTAAATAGGTAGATAGCAAGGAGTCCTTTGGCTCTAAATATTTTTGTTAGACAAGACCGTGAATAGAGAATAGGAAGAATATTGGTAGAGTGTCAGTGTGTTTAAAAACAGATCTATTCTTTTCATAAAAATGGGATATCCTGGAATAGAGCAAAGTACCCTGTTCCCATGGTTGCCAACTTTCTGGCCATAATAGAATGTAGTATACTTCTATTATAACCTTCCACGAAGAGGGATATTGTATACATGAATTATTCAGTATCAAATGGTTTTAGCGTGAATTACTGACTTCAAGTGGACTATGCTCTCCAAATATAGCTGTCTAGAGGTGCAGAAAACGAATTGTGTGTCTCTATTAGAGGCTTAGAGTGGACTGATTGTGTATCAATCCACAGCATAAGTTGTAAATTAAGACACTAATTTGTTGTGAGGGGAAAATAGCGTGGAATATACAATATGATCATGCTTCTCAGTAATTGATATACACTTTTTACTGCTTTTTGATAGGTATCTGTTTCCTTACACCTCTATGTGTTTATATATGCTTATATCTTCCTATCTTGTTCTTTGCTTAGGCAAAACTCATGAGGCTGTTACCTTCATTCATTTTATGTGTTCTTATGTCTGTGAGTGTAAACGAGAAACATTTTAGTGTGCGCCCAGAGCCTCGGAGATTTCAATTTCTTTGCGGTGAGCTAGGTGAATCTCAGCAGAGAGTTATAGAGTGGTCTTGTTTCTCCAATCTTAATCTAGCTGTACGTTAATAGATTATGGTCTTTTTGTGCGTGCTTTTGCCCCCCTCTAGTTTATGTTTCAAGAGGTTAACTGACTAGTTTGTCTTATTCCTGTTGCATCTTGCTCTTACAATTTTTCTGTTTTGCTTATACTGAGGTATTCTTTCCTTTACTTCTTGTTATTATTGCAGACTAAAAATGAACACCTATGGGATCAGCCTTCTAGTCATGGCTTGCACCCATGTGTGAATCCTACCTCTAAATACAAAGGTTTGTTACTTTGTGAACACTTTGTACTCCCCTGTGCAGTGAGTAGGAGTTGAAGACCTTTGTAGCCATAAATCATTAATGCCTGGCTCACTTGGTGCTTTACATATGTTGCTTCAGTTAAATTACTGTAGTATTCATAGACAACTCAAGCTGACATTTTTAAATCCTAGGCTGTCTGAATAAGATATCTGTATGGAAAAGTCATCTGCTTCTTCAATAAAATGATTAGCTTTCTGCCATCTTTTGTTAATCACTTTTGTGATTAGGTAGATAGTTCATGATACCATCTGCTTACTCTATCTTTCTGTCCAGCGGCTCAGGAGTCAAGTCATTATATCACTGTGAGAAGTAATGGGGGCCTAAATCAAATGCGCACTGGTGTATGTACTTGAGTTGTTTCTCAAAACAAATCTTTATTTCAATTTTCTACCCATTTGGGAGTTCTTGGCATCTATGTTTCTAAATATCCTGAAATTACTCTTGTGAACCAGATAGCAGACATGGTAGCCGTTGCACGGATAGTAAATGCTACTTTAGTGATTCCTCAACTGGATAAGCGCTCTTTTGGCGTGATTCAAGGTCTCTCCTGCTCTATCGCTGATTGATTCTCTATTTCTTCTGATATTATCGGCTTTACTTACTTTGCTTTTATATGTTTTTCAACACATGCACAGTACATTTGCAGATGTATTTGACGTGAATCACTTTATTAAAATCTTGCATGAAATGTTAGAATCGTGAAGGAACTTCCTAAGAGCCTTGAATCGGTTCCACGAGCTCGTAAGCACTTCACCTCTTGGGCCGGAATGAGCTATTATGAAGACATGAAACAGCTGTGGAATGAGTATGATGTGAGTATCATTGCATATTTTGATTTTTCTAGATTTTTGTCTCTCAGTCCTGAGGAGATCCAAAACCCTACTTTTCTCACATGGGTAACACTCTCGATCGTACTGCTCCATGCCTTAAGTTGGCTCTTAAATTTTATAGCCACTGCTGCAATGTTAAGGTGTAGAACAGAAATCTAACAGTACAAGTGCTGGCGGAAGGTCTTTTTTTCCATTTTGTTTTATATTGAACCAGATGACTTGCTGCTATTTTGTGAACTTTAGTGTGCATCTAGCTTTTATGGTTGAATTATGGAGAATTTGTCTGTCATGACAATCAAAATTGGGAAAGAGGCAACAAACAGTTGAGCTATACAATTGCAATCTTAAAATAAAAACAATGAATTTTTTTTGCTTCAACCGTGATTTCTTGTTAGCTTATTCAGCCTATGTATGCAGGTAATTCATGTTGCAAAATCAGATTCTCGGCTGGCAAACAATGAACTGCCTCTAGATATCCAGAGGTTGAGATGCCGTGCTCTTTATAATGCTCTTCGTTTCTCTCCTTCGATTGAGAACCTAGGAAAGGTTTGAAGCAACACTTTATTTGTTCAATGCTTTGTTTCTTGCTATTTCACAAAAATAGAAAAATGCATGTTTTTTTTTTTGAAAAAAAATTAGAGTGCAAAATAAACCTTGTAACATGCCTTGATTAGTTTAGTATTCATCATCCCTTGCAATTTTATTAGTCAGTACTTAGGTTGTGATAAAAAGGGTATATTTTCTATTGATTAGCATACTACTCTGCTTACGAAGATATTAAGTTATCTCTCATTTACGTCGCATTAGATTGGTGAAGTGTTATAATTGGACTGTGTCAATTGATTATTTCAAGAAGACTTGATTTTAGAGAACCTTTCTCAGAGATTTCTTTTGAACTAAGTTCTGAGAACATGACAGTGGCACCACAGAGGCTAGTTGAGAGGATTAGAGCTCAAGGTGGACAGTACATAACTCTTCATCTTAGATATGAGAAAGACATGCTTTCTTTCACCGGTTGTACTTATGGTCTCTCCGCAGCAGAATCTGAGGAGTTGAGAATTATGAGGTATGGATGTGCCTGACTTGGGTTGATCTGTATGTTATTTTTAAAATATTTTTACTACCGTTAGATGATTAGATAAATCATTTCACATAAATATTTACAAGCGTATATGATAATTACCATATCTGTTCACTTGTTTATTCTTATTCTGTTTTGTTTTTTTTAAGATTAATCTCTGTTCATATAGCTTATTCAAAGGCATCCATCTTGGCATTTCATCTGCTGCTTGATATACTAGCTCATTGGATTGTCCTTATCTTTTTATAGTATTGGTTGTCAACTGCACATTAGTTTATTACAGTCTAAATTTTGTGAACAATTCATTTGATCTCTTTCTTGCTTATATTATCAAAAGGAGCTCCTTGTAATCCTGTTTTCTTGTAGGTACAATGAAGTGTTGTGTTCATTCGAGTAGTGACAGTGAAAGTCTGATCATGTTATATGTTATTTAAAAAAACGAACCATAACCTGTAGTTTTCCCCTGTTTTCCTTCACGATGAGTTTCTAAAATCGTGAGTAAAGTTTGTTTGCAAAAGTTTTGGGTACAAATTAAGTTCAGACGATGGTGAGAGCAGTTTATTCTTAGCATTAAAGTGAGCTTAAGATGCTTGAGTAACTATCGAGTGTCGTAGTTAATCCTCTCTGGTCATGTTTAAGTTGGAATTAATAGCATTTTCTTGGATTCTGTCTTTTCAGGGAAAACACAAAACATTGGAAGTTAAAGGATATTAACTCCACGGAACAGAGGAAGGCTGGTCTTTGCCCATTGACACCAAAAGAAGTTGGGATATTACTTAAAGCTCTTGGTTACCCTCAAACAACTATAATATACATCGCAGCTGGGGAAATTTATGGGGGCATGTCTCGCCTCTCTGAGTTAACTTCTCGTTTTCCCAACATTGTCTTCAAGGTATGGTTGACCTTTTGGTTCCTCTGTGGAATGATGTGGATGACATGTGATAAAGTCGTTGACCTAAAATTCATCTGATTTGCTCATGAGATAACACCCAGATGGTTGATTACTATTGACAGGAAACAGTTGCGACTGAAGAAGAATTAAGACCATTTTTCAATCATGCATCTCAAAATGCTGCTCTAGACTACATTATTTCAGTGGAGAGCGATGTGTTTGTTCCGTCTCATTCTGGCAACATGGCTCGAGCTGTTGAAGGTCATCGCAGATTCCTGGGCCATCGAAAAACTATTTCTCCTGACAGGTATAGTTGTAACTCAGACTTGTGTTAATAAGGTCAGAGAAGTGAAAGTGCTTTATTGTTTGGGGATAGGGATGAAATTTACTGATACATTCATCCATGTGATTGTGGCTATAATGCTGCAAGATCATCATTGATGACTTGGTTCTCTAGGAGTAGTTCAGGAATGGGTGTGGGAGGATTAAAATCATTTATAGAAGTGATATTCTAACCTGGATGTAGGCTATCATCTTGTCATGTTGTGTGTTGTTATGCTTGTTTAGGACCTAACTAACTTCTAGGAAGGGCTAAGGTAAAATCTTTTATTTGTGCAACCGTGAAGAGTAAATGTGAGAATAAATGTGACTATTGGTAGCATCCACGTGTTTTTTTCTTCAGGAAAGGTCTTGTAAGCGTCTTTGACATGCTGGAATCCGGACAAATGCAAGAAGGAACTTCACTGTCAAATATGATCAGGAAAATGCATAAGAAAAGGTTGTGTTTCTCTCAATTTCTCTATTGCGTACATCCTCTTATTAGACCGTGAACCAGCTTATTAGATGAAATTCTTTTTTCATGACCTCTGAACAAGTATCTTTCGCTCCTGTTTGTCTCACGTTCAAGCTTTTGTGTATTTACACCAATAGAGGGGTCTAAGGTCTCTGTATCTGGATTGTGGTAGTTTGTAGAGGTGATGTCTGTTTTATTCTAGTATGTGAAGAGATTTCACCTTTCTCTTGGTTTTTGGTGAGGGTGTGTCTCTGAATTCTCTTCAGCAAGGCAATGCCTAAAAATCCAAGGTTTTTTTTTTCTGTTTTTGGTTGAAGCAGACAAGGATCTCCAAGGAGGAGAGCAGGATCTCCACCTGGGATCAAAGGCCGAGCACGGTTTAGATACGAAGAATCATTCTATGAGAACCCGTTCCCTGAATGCATTTGCAAGTCTAGGTAGGAGATGTCTGAAACTAACAACCATACAGGAGACTGGGTTTCGATTATCAAAAGGCTGGCTTCATGAGGCAATGCCGAATTACTGATAGCCTGTGCTGTTGTTCAAGACTCGCTCTGGCTGCTTGAACACTACCACCTTCATTTGACCAAAGTCACCATTTGCATATCAGCATTGTTTCAGTCCGAATCTATGTAATCCCTTTGCTCATTAATGTTCCCTGTTTATAAAATTGTATCACTACCACCTTCATTTGTTATTGAATTAGATACTTCTGTATGCTTATACTTGCTCCAGATACTATAATTATTTAGCTCCCAGCTATTGACGGAATTGGGAAGTTTTGTAGACGCCGGTATCAGTTCAAATTAAGCAAGTGGATTATAGCTATCTACCTGCTATCTTATAGCAATAAAGATAAAGTAAAAGGATTGTATGGGTAATAAATTAGTTACTATCATAAGTAATTCATGATTTCTATTCTGGGTTGTCAAATGATTTCCCTCTGTTCTAACTTGAATGTCTGTTTATTTTTAGATATGTGCATAGGTGTATGATTTTAATATTTAACGTATTTAAATTTTGTGATATGGTGTCTATCAAGTGAGCAGTTTATTGCAACATTTATCTTTAAATATGGTAAACAAATGAGTAGAAAAATTATCAAAATAGTTAAAGTGAAATAGAGTAACTATAATTTGTAAAAATGACAAAGTTTGAACATCACTATTGCATAGAATCTACCGCAAAATAATACCTATGTAATTACAATCATGATTCAAGTTTTGAAAGAGTAATGAAAGACGTGAAAGATACCACAAACCCGATCCTTTTGGGTCATTTTTAACATGGTGTTGGGTCATTCAATATGACTGTAAGTGCTTCTAGCTTTCTAATTTGATTAATTGAATCTATTTTAGGATTCCTCAATTTGGATCCCATCTAGTCGGGGGTGGACAATTTGTAATTGGCATGAGATAGTAGCATGGATTCTGGATCTAGCAATGCAATTAGTTATGAAAAACTGAAGTCGCGATGGCATGGAGGTTGTTGACATCAAGTATGTTGTTTGGATGAACCCAGAGCCTCTTTCCTATCACGCACGACTCGAGCACATCCAATATACCTAGGATTTTTGGGCTTTATTGAATTATATCCACCTTCCTTTCTTTTATATCCCTAATTTATTTTGCCCTCCGAGTTGAAAGTTTCCTTCTTTTATTATACCTTCTTGAAAACTCCTTTTTTTATAGTTATAGGCACAAGGCCCAAGTGCCACAAAGGTATAACAATACAACAAAAACTCATGTACAAGATGACACCAAACCTCCATACCTATCAAGTCCTACCAACCTTACAAGCCACGGAAACACACCAAACTTCTAGGTTTAGAGGGTTTTCTTTTTCTCTCGCATGATACCTTGCTAATACGTGAAAACTTACTAAAGCCTACTTGTTTTTCCCCTGAAGCATTTCTGGATCTACCCTTAGATGTGTTCCTTGAACACTTATCGGAGTCATTTTTGACCATTCACTTGCATTCTAGCATCTCTTACGATAACTTGCTCTTTGCTCATGTATGATTTCTTCAAAATTTTCAAGAGTGCGCTTCTCATCAGGAATGGAGCATCCAAGATCTTTCGCTAACCTCAGCGTCTGCCTCGCTTCTTCCTGCACATATGCCTCATCAGAATCCACCTCCGGCCTAGCCAACCCTCTTCCTGGTTCGAAAACTCCTTTTTAATGCACATACATGAGAGATTTGTTCTTCAATCTATGTACATTTTTCTTCATTTATTTACATACTTTTTATCTTAATAAAAAACACCACTACTACCAATGTGGTGTGTCAAGCCACTAGACCACGAAAAAAATGCTATCATTTTAATGTAAAATATAAGCATAGTTTGATTGTCATGGGTATCGAATTACACAAAATGACACAAGGTAGATATGCGCATGACTATAACGGTGTTAGTATTTCAACAATAAGATTAAATAGTGGAAAATAAGAGGTCACCCCTCCCCCTCTCAAAAACTTACGCTTACATACATGCCTCTTTATATTCATTCAAAGAGCCATGCATGACAGCTTAGAAGTCATCCAAACCCTAGAGAAGTCCAACAAATGATCAATTTCCTACTCCTCTTAATGTTAGGGCCATGAGGCTGCAGAAGGTTATTTTCTGAGTGGTTAAACTGGTGTAAAATTAAAAGAAAAGAAATTAAAAACTCAAATTAAACGTCGGGCTGCAAACAAATCCCGGTCGTAGTTAGTAAAAACAAGTGTCGTATCCACAGGGAGATTGTTCAATTTATCATAGTCTTGGTAGTTACTTAAAACTGTAAAAAGGGGTTTAGCCGGAGGCAGCTTGATTTGTTGTTGGATCAGTGCAATATAATAAAAACAGTAAAAAGGTGAATTAAGTGATGTGAATGGAAAAATGTATCCTAGGATAGCGGGGGAACTTCCTAAATTACTTAAACATATTATAACCCTGTCTCAATTATTTATTGCCTATTAGAGTTAATAATTGTCAGTTACGAACTCTTATATTAGCCTTAATATTTCCTGCTCAGTCCGGAGTGTAAATACTAAGATTAATTTCTTGGTGGTACTTAGACTATCTCAAAATCATGTGTGATAGTTACCAAATAAATGCAGTCGTTTGTCGCGCAAAGCATTTAGCAATATTAGTTGAAAGGAATTAAACAAGTTAACAAGTGAGACAGGTGATAAATATTGTTTACGTAATATTAGAAATAAAACCCCATCCTAGGATACAGAAGAAAATTACTCAGACATTAACGGAGATAAGAAGATAGCACAGACAGATTTTGACATTATTTCAGAGGAAGAACTGGTCTGCTCTCGCTCGTACTGCTGCTCTTCTATTTCTTTTGTTACTGCGTGAGTGTGGAATGTTGTGTGTTACGGGAGGAAAATAAGTGGAGCGAAAGAATGGGTGAGTGTGGTGAATGGTTTGTGCAGTTATGGTGCTGAGTTTTATAGAGGATTGGAAGAGGATTGATCCGTACGAATTTGATTGCAGATGAAGAAGAGCATTGATTGAGCACTGATTGCAGACGGATTGCTTCATTTAATGCAGGGGACAGAGCCGACGTGAGCGATTAAGGTAGGCGGTGCGGGAGTAGATGGATAGCAGAATCCATTTGCAGAACAACGCGTCGCGAAGAAGAAGACTAGCGGCGTCTCTTGTCCGCCTGGAGTCCGCTTGCAGTCCGCGTGCGTACATCACTGAAATTGGTCCGGGACTTGGGCAAGAGTTAGGTCCCGGACCATAATGCAAGCAAATCCTCTCGGTTTTAAAATTACATGTGGTCCGGGACTTGGGCAAGAGTTAGGTCCCGGACCATAATGCAGGCAAAGTCCTCGGTTCTAAGATTACATGTGGTCCGGGACTTCTTGCAGGAGTCAGGTCCCGGACCATAGTGCAGGCAAGGACATAAGTCCCGGACCAAGCTGGTGTGAAGTCTCAGGGGTATGCCAACTTTGACTGGCTCTAGATTCGTTTGGACTCCGTTTTTCGAACCGTCTGCGGCTATGCGTTCGTTGCTTCATGTTCTTTGCTTCTATCTTGGCTTTTCCTCATGTTTAAACCAATTTGTGAGATAATCAATAAACATAAACTAGAGGAAAAACATATGATAAGTGAGAAATGAGCAGAAAAGTGCTGATATGATATATGAAATACACCTATAAAACATGCTCATTTAGACACTTATCAGAGGCCAGAAACCCATGGATATGGCAAATGAGGGATTAGTTTTCATGATCTTCTTAACCTAGTTCAATAAGAGGTCAAACATTATATACTTTTAAACAACAGGGCCAAGAACTCCAAATAGATCCCTTTAGAGAATGTCTTCTATATTATTCTCGCTAAAGGGCTAGTAACCCTTGATATTTCCACTACGGAACTATTGTTCCTTCTTTTCTCCTTCTAAAGCCTATAAATCCTTAAATCCAATAATGAACTAGCAATCGACTACTCTTTTTATTTGGGCCAATAAAGGATCAACATTCATAATTTTCTTTATGCTAGGACTAGCAACCCCCAAGTAGGTCCAGTAAGAGAATGTATTTCATAAGATAAGATAAAGGATTGTATTTTGACTCTTCTTCCATATGAGCAAGCACTCATGAATGGGTTTAATAGGAGCTAGTCTTCCCTACCTTCAACTTTACACTAGGTATAGAAATACACTTAACATTTGCTACCCTCACATATCATGTTGTAAAGTTACTCCAAAACTCTTGAGCCACACTATATTATAAATATGCTCCGGCCAAGATACTCCAAATCAAGTTACAGTGACACACCTAATTAATACATTAAGCTACTTTCCTGCATAATGTTGTAGTCCTACTCCTGTAACATCTCAAGCTACTCTTTCATCATTCTACCAATGTGAGCCTTTCTTTTATATTAAGTTGTGGTTTTACTCCTAACATTTAAAGCTACACTCACATATTATCTTGTAGTGATCCTTTTAACATTTCGAGCTATTTTACAATACCAATTCGCTATGCTACTCTAGTAGTATCAAGCTACTCTCCTCTAATATGTTGCAGTGCTACATCTAACATTATTGGCTGCTCTTTATACTTTTAGAGTTACTCTTTAACATTTTAAGTTATTCCCTAAATTATGTAGCAATGATGCTCATAATTTATGAGCTACTCGATCACCACTCTATTGTCCCAAGGATTTCATGATCTAATTTATATCAAAGATATGCGGTCACAATCAAGCAAATCAATAATGTTACTAAGGCACATCACTACAAGTAGAAACATTAATCCCTCGAAGTTAGCTTAGTCCTACATTAATTCCATTTTTGGTTGTAATATTCATTATCCTATGATGAAGGAGTTTTATACCATTTTGCAATACTTCATAATTTAGCACCTATTGAACAAACACTAAATTCTAATGAAGTATTTGCAAAAGAGATAACACTTGCTTTTGAGATATCCTACCACCATACTTGCAACTGATGTGAGTGCTAATGCTAAAACCTATAATTTCAAGCTAAATCACTTTACTATGGTAAATATTTCAAGTCCCCGGCAACTTCCACATCCAAATGTGGTCATTGGAAACACAAAAGAACCACAAAAATTTGAGAAAAAAAATAGTAAACCAACACTTTACCCCGTACAAATAGTTTCTTTTGTTCCAATGACTTTTTATGTAGGACATCCATTACCACACAAACACATGTATGTAGACATATGACCTTAAATACTATCACAAAATATATATCAAAAGGAAGATCAAACCAAAGATAAATATCCACCAAGAATGCTCATCCACCAAGATAATTACAATTGGCAAGCCAACACTACCACAAGTTCAAACTAATAATACTCAACAAAAGCTTCACCTCTAATATTATTCACCAAAAAATCCAGAGTCCACCATGGAAATCCATCAAGTACACAACAGATTGATAACAATGAAGAGGGAGTTCCATTATGGATATCCAGAAAGTGTTTCCATCAAAGATCATCTAGTCCATCAAATACTGTCGAATCCAACAAGTGTTATCAAGAACAAAGTATATTAAATAAACCCATCACGCCACCAAGCAGTAACCACTTTATCAAGTTTATCCAATAAAAAAATTATTATCCAATCTAATAAGTGTTACCACTAAAACTTTACGCTGTTGAAGTTGTACTGTTCCACCTTCACGAGTCCTTAAGTGTGTGAAGGAGTATGAAATGCAAACAAGTTCATTACACAAGGCATTAGAATCTATAAATGTTACTTTTAAAGTGACTATAGATATTAATAAGGTGACCACATAAACAAACATTTTGAGAAAAAACTATAAAACATATACTTATTTATGATGTCTACCAATATACTGATAATATATATTACAACACTTGTGAATTTAAAAACATTACAATGACCACCCTAATACTTATTATAATGAGATTAATCATGCAAAATAATTAAAAAAACTCTAAGTTTACATTATATGACTCTTAGAAATTCAAATGATATAAAACGAATAACTTCTTTACAATTTCTCTCACATTTTTACATGATTTTTTCAATTTCCAACTCAGATGATATAAAATTGAGATATTGTTTTATACATCTAGGATGTGCTAATAACCATTTATTCAGATTTTTTATTTCACTTCATCCCGATAAACATTTGAATAAGTTAGTATAATTTTTAAAGTTCATACAGTATCCCATAGATGGGAAATATAATTTTCTCATTGTATTAATTTTCATCTTTTAGTAACCTTTCTCCCAAGTAAAGGTGTCCAACATGACCGAATGGAACCGGATCCACATGATACCAAAGTGAATTCGAATACATCCTTGGAGATTCGGGACCGAACCGAAACTGGAACCGCCCAGAACCGACATTGGAATCAAAACCGCGAGAACTGAAACCGGTGGAACAACCCCTAAACTAGTCAATATTACCGTTGGTCAAACCACCAAAATGACATTGTTTTGACTAAGGGGCACATGCCCGTTTGGCATATAGTTGTTGGAACTAGAACTGGACAAAAAGAATCAACAACTTCTTTTTTGGTAACGGCATTAAACGGCCACATGCCTCTAAACCCCCTATAAATACATCATTGATCACCATTCTCATCACACAGCTCTTCCTACTCTTATTTTCTTATTACTACTATTCTTGTGCATTGAAGGGCTATTAAGCATTTTAGCCACTAGATAGCTAATTTCCAATATTAGCTCAATTTCTACGTTCTAGCAAAATGTTTAGGAGAGCCAGAAAGGAAGCGATGTCTTCTTCTAATCTCTCAATCGATCCAAATTTTCAAGGTGATGATCAAGACCAAATTGATGAGATGCAATTTGGGTATCATCAACAATATTTCTCACCTTCATCATTCCCGCAAGGTGAAAGTTAACAATTTCTCAACATGTATCTACTAACATAGGGCCAACACAACCATCAATGTCCCAATTTGGTAAGTTTTAATATTAGTTACAACTTATTTTGTAGAAACTTTAATTTTAATTATATTTTTATCCTAATTATAGTCTAAATCAATTTTTTTCCAATTATAGGTACATCCTCTACCCCATCCGATGCCCCCAATCTTGATCAAGAAGAAGATGATCAAGATGATGTTGCCGACAACATGCCATCAAGAAAGAAGCCAACTTCTTCGAGGTGGCCATACTTCACAAAGAAAGAAGATCGAAAGAAGGTCGGAACATACAAGCAATATTGCAATATTTACAATATGGGACTTGCATGGGCGGTGGGCACCGGAACTGGATCCTTTGTAAAACACTTGTAGACGCACAACATCTACAAGGATACAAAAACAGAGGGCACTAGTGGTCAAACTATGCTTACCGAGTTTACCGAACGACAACCTGATCTAAATTTTTTCGATATGATAGAGAAAGAATGATAGATGACATGGCTAGATTTATGATTGCTGAAAAATTGTTGGTTAGTTTTGGTGAAAGCTCCCACTTTGAAAATTTTGTTTGTTCCACATTACAACCACAATATAGTAGAGTGCCTAGGAACACACTTAAACGTAGAGCTTTTGCACAACATAAGCGCACTAGAAACACCCTAATGGAAATGATGAATAATTTTGATGGTCGTGTTTCCTGGCTAGCTTTATGTAGACGTCTACAACTAATGAGGTGTTTATTTGTGTTACACTTCATTGAATTGATAGTTATTGGATGCTCCAAAAGCATATCATTACTTTGATATTTTTGATGATGCATATACCGGCCATAATATTTCTGAAAATTTGATTGAAGTATTTTAGTGGAATTTTTTGGAGAAGTTATTCTCCTTGTATTTAGATTATGCTTCGAACAATGTTAAGTGTGTAATATCTATAATCTAATATGGAGATTTCTTGCATGTTCAATGTTTTAAATTTGTGTGTGCAAGATGGGTTACATCACTTGACTGCTACATTGAAACCACTTAGACATGTTATGAGAAAAATTAGGAAATCACGTCATGTTAACAATGAATAAAAAAATTGTGTGAGCAAAGCTGGTATACGTCCTCGTCATTTTCTCCCAATACCCTAGATGGAACTCCACCTATGATCTGTTAGTTAAAACTAAGAAACATCGGCCCATATTATCTCATATATATATATATATATATATATATATATACACACTATGGTTACTTCATATTTTTGGACTAGTGTTAATGTTGTTTGCAATGTTTAAAGATGTTTTGATAGTGCGACTAGGGTCCTTTCATTAGTTTATGAACCTAATGTGCATCTCGTCCCAAAAGAATGCATAACTATTTTCAATGTTTCACGTGAGAACAAGAATGTTAGTGGAATCGATGGGGTTATTAAAGATATGATGTCTAAATAGTTTACATATTTTAATGAATTTCCTTTAATTTATTATATTGAAATTGGTCTTGATCCATAAATAAAATTGAATGGTTTAACAAAATTGCTAGATTATTATTATATTATTATTCCAGGAGGTGAATCCGAGGAGGATTATGTTGAGAAACATGTTACAGAGGTTGATAAAGCCTTGAGAAGGCTACATGAGGATTATACTTCAAAGTTTCATCCGGATGAACTTTCTACAGGTGCTGGTGGTAGTAGTAGTTCCTATCCACCACACCCCAATAGCAAAATAAGTTCTTTGATTGCTAGTATTTTGAAAAGACCAAATATGTTCAATCGGGTTCCTGATTTTGTACTTATGATGATGATCTTAACTTCACTTTTAATTTTGATGATGGTGGTGGTGATATAGATGCTCTTAAATGGTGGCAAACACATGAACACAAGTTTCCCATATAAAAAAATAGCTCGAGATGTGCTAGCAGTTCCAGCATCAACCATTGCTTCTAAGTCAGCGTTTAGTGCAGGCAAACAAGTGTTGGACGAAAAGAGATTAAGCTTTGCTCCAGACTCAATCAAGGTTTGATTGAAAAGTATGATTGGGATTTAGTCGAGTTGCAATCCTAAGTGCGCACATTGCAGTACGAAGGGCAACATGATGATTGGTTTGAAATGAATGAAAAATACACCACTTAGGACTTCTATTTTGTAATCTTTTAGAATGTATTAGTATTAGTATAAGTATTCTTTCCATGTAATCTTTTTAAGACTTGCAATCATGTAACCTCTTAGTAGCGGTACTCTTTTTCCTTATCAAGGTTTTCCCAATGGTTTTTTACCCAATAAGGTTTTAACGAGGCAGTGAATTCATATCATATAATAAAATTCTCTTTACTCTTCGATTGAAAATTCAATAAAATAATTCTAAGTAGACTTTACTTACACATTTAGGTTTTTAAACTTGTAGCCTATCTCATGTAACAACCCCAAAATTGGGCTAGGTCTAAGATCGGTACATGTCGCGCACTTCACTAACCAAGAGTACGCAAGGCTATTAAATGAATCCCAAATAACCAAAAGAATACTTATAATAAAGGATAAGTAAAAAGGTCTACAATAGCCCCAAAGCACTTGTCAAGTCCAAAGTCAGAAAAGAAGGTCTAGGCTACAACATTACCAAAGAGTCAAAGCATGAAACTAAACAAGTCTCTGAAACTAAAATAAGTAAATAATCTCCAAGTCTTAAAGTATGATCCTTCTCTGATTAATATGCAAAGTATTGGTGGAAATGAGGTTGAACAACCACAACTCAATAAGTAGCAAACTTCATCAACGAAGTACACCCAAAATGTCATAAACAATATTACGTTATACATACATAAGCACACCAAAACTGTACTTTCAGAAAACAAATTCTTGTATGAAAAGTTGTCAAAGCTCAAAACTGAACAGAAGCGAAAGCCAAAATACACTTACCAGAACTTATCAGAATTCACAAAACAGAGTAGGACACTAGTTCTAAGCAACTTGAACCACAAATCAACATACCACTAAGCCTTAACCACAATTAGGGTCTTACTCCAAAGCCTACGCACATCGCGAGCCAAAATCCTGAGTGGCACTGCCTCATAGGAGAAATTCTCACACAATTGTAGCGGACCAAACTCGATCACATGGGATAGGTTGGGGACATACTTCCCCAACATCAAAACATGGAAAACATCATGCACTTCCGCTAATGTTGGCGGCAACGCCAAGCGATAAGCAACCGGGCCAATCCTATCAAGGATCTCAAACGGCCTACAAAGTGCGAACTCAGCTTGCCACTCTCCCAAATCTGACCACACTTCTGACAGGAGAAACCTTTAGAAAAACATGATCCCTAATCTAAAATTCTAACGATCGCCTCCTCTGATCAGCATAGCTCTTTATACGGCTCTGAGCAACTAGTAAATGCTCCATGTTGGTCTGAAACTTACCCACCGCATCTTGAACCAAATCAGAACCTATCAGAGTCCTCTCCTTTAAATTGTTCCAAGAGATGAGAGATATGCACCTCCTACCATACAACGCTTCGAACAACACCATGCCAATACTAGACTAGAAACTATTGTTGTAGACAAACTCTATCAAGGTCACATGCTGATCCCAACTACCATCGAAGTCCCATACACAAGGCCTGAGCATATCCTCCATAATCTAGTTGGTCCTCTCTGTCTGACCATCTGACTGCGGATGGTAGGCCGAACTCAACGTCAACTTAGTCCCTAAATTCTTATGCAGGCTAAACCAGAAATGAGACATGGATCTTGGATCTCTGTCTGAAACTATGGTCACAAGAACTCCATGCAACCACACAATCTCATCCATATAAATCTGAGCGAGCCGCTCCAAGCCAAAGGTCTTCTGAACCGGCAGAAAGTGGGCACTCTTAGTGAGTCTATCCACTATCACCCAAACAACTCCAAATCCCTTCGAAGTCTGAGGGAGACCCATCATGAAGTCTATACCAACGCTTCCCCACTTCCACTATGGAACATGAACGAAGTGAAGAAGCCCAACAGGTTTCTAATGCTTAGCCTTCACATGCTCACACATCTAACATCGGGAAACAAACTCAAAGACAAAGATCTCTCTCTTCATGTTGCTTCACCAAAATGACTCTCGGAGGTCGCGGTACATCTACACACCTTCTGGGTGTACCGAGTAGGCTCCATGTGTCTCCTGCATGATCTCCTACTTAAGAGCATATTACTTAACACATAGACTTTATCTCTAAACCACAGACAATTGTTCTTAGACACTCGAAACTCTGAATCCTGACCAACCAAAACTCTTTCTCTGATCTTACACAACTCAACATCCTCCTTCTAACTGACCTTGATCCGGTCGATCAAGGTAGGTTGAATTTGAAGAGAAGCCAACATCTCATAACTGTCTGGAACAACAATCTCAACTCCCATATGCTGCAAATTCAACAAGGACCTCTGAGTTCCGGAGAGTGAACAAGCAACACCAGAAGCTATTCTAAAACTAAGCGCATCAGCCACGACATTAGCTCTACCAGGGTAGTAGAGAATCTCCGAATCATAGTTGTGAAGCAACTCTAACCATCTCCTCTTTCTCAATTTCAGTTTCTTCTAAGTGAACAGATACTTGAGACTCTTATGGTCCGTGAAGACCTTACACAACACACCATATAGATAGTGCCTCTAGGTCTTAAGAACAAACATTACTACTGCCAACTTTAGATCATGGGTCGAATAGTTCTTCTCATATGGCTTAAGTTGACGGGAGCCATACGCAACCACCTTCCCATGCTGCATCAACACACAATCAAGACCCTTATGCGATGCATGGAAAACCACCTCCACACCATCTATCCCAGATGGCATGGTCAAGATAGGAGCGGACGTCAACCTCCTCTTAAGCTCCTGAAAGCTCAGCTCACAAGCCTCGCTCCACTAATACTGAACATCCTTCCGGAGAAAACAAGTCAACAAAGACACAATCTTCGAGAAGCCCTCAACAAACTTCCTGTTGTAACCCGCCAACCCGAGGACACTATGAACCTCAAACACATTTGTGGGCCTCACCCACTCTGTAATAGTCATAATCTTCTCTGGGTCTACAGAAATACCATCCTTAGACACTACATGACCCAGAAAGACTACTTGATCCAACTAGAACTCACACTTCTTCAACTTTGTATACAACTCACCCACTCTCAGCGTCCAAAGAACAACTCTCAAATGCTCCTCAACACTCTTGGAATACATCAAGATGGTTTCTATAACCACACAAACTGATCCAAGAAAGGTTTGAACATGTGGTTCATCATATTTATAAACACAGAAGGAGCATTTGCCAAACCGTAAGGCATCACCAAGAACTCGTACGGTTCTGAAAGCTGAATTAGGCACGTTGTCTACCTTAATCCTTAACTGATGGTAGCCCAAACAAAGATCGATCTTCAAAAACACACTGGCTCCGGCTAACTGGTCAAACATATCATTGATATGGGGAAGTAAATACTTATTCTTGATAGTGACCTTATTCAGCTCCCAATAGTCGATTATCAATCTGAAACTGCCATCATTATTCTTCATAAACAGAACACGCGCACCCTAGGGAGAAACACTAGGGCTAATGAAGCCCTTATCTAGAAAATCCTACAGGTGCACTTTCATCTCCTTAAGCTCAGCTAGATTCATACAGTAGGGAGCCTTAGAAATAGGCTGAGTCCCTGGCGCCAACTTAATCGTAAACTCCACCTCCTTATCCGGAGGGAGTCCTAGCACATCGTCCTGGAACACCCTAGAAAACTCGCGGATCACTGGAATATCCTCTAATCTCGAATCCACTCTAACCTCAGGGCTAAAACACATGTATCCCTGACACCCTTTCCTCAAAACCTGAACACCTGCATCACCGAAATCACAAGAGGCAAGCAGATAACCGAATTTCCCATAAACTCCAAACGGGGTCTACCCGACTCCTCGAAAACAACTTTCTTAGCAGAACAATCAATATGAGCATGGTGCTCAGACAACCAATCCATGCCCAGAAGCACATCAACACAGGTCATCCGAGGGATGTGGTCAGCATAAAAAATTCTGTCGCGTACTACCACGGGACAGGTTCTACACACAGAGTCTAGCACAAGAGGGGTTGTCCCTCTCAATGGACTAGTCACAACAAATCCACGCCTCACAGCTCAACAGACAAACTGAGCTTATCCCAAATCATCATACACAAAAGAGTGGGTAGCTCCAGAATCAAACAAACAAAAAACTGATTGAGAAGACAGCTGGAGAATACCTAACACAACTCGCTCGCCCGGTCGCACTCTCTAGCCATGGCATACACCTTCGCTTGAGCCTAAGGCTTCTTCTGCTCGGTTTTCACCTTAGACTCGGACCCGACATCTCTGCCTCCAGAACCACCAATCAGCGATGTGGTGCTCCAAGGATTCACACTTGAAGCACACTCTTGTCTTCTTGTAGCACTCCTGACCAAGATGGGCTCGGCCAGTAGCATCATACTTCACCCCAGAACAAGAGGAAGACTTACGGTCACCATAGTACTACTTCTTCTGAGAAGAAGCATGGTTCTTATTCCTATACTTGTCAGCCCTATGCTTCCTCTTCTGATCCTTCCTCGCCGACTGCCTCGCCCTGAGCTCACTCTCAACCACTAACGTCACATCATCCACATCTTGAAAGGTCTTGTGACAGAAGGAGCCACTGCCGACTTAATGTTCGGCCTCAAACCACTCTCGAACTTCCTCGCCTTCTGGTTATGGCACATACTTAGAAAGTGAGATAAACTTACAGACGTACTCGTCCACGGACATCTCCCGAGTATGACAGAGTCTCCCATACTTCATTATCTTCTGGTCTCTGAAGACCTTTTGGTAAAAATGCTAACTGAAGCAACTTAAGAACTACTCCCATGTCCGAGGGTGAGGAAACTTGCTCTCAACCGACTTCCTCCACTCATTCGCCTGTACCTGAAACATAAAGGTGGTGAAATTCACCTTTTGCTCTTCATCACAATCCATCACATGGAGGAGATCCTCAATCGTGGTGATCCAATGACTAGCCTTCTGAGGATCACCACTACTGTCAAACGAGAGCGGCTTCAGCTTCATGAATTTTTGTAAAGCTTTGACATTGTTTCCATCATTGCCAGCCCCAACCGCTAGCCCCATAGCCGTACCCACACTCTGTAGCACCTGGGTCATAACCTGCTGCACAATCGCGGCGTTGTCTCCCTGCAGAGTCTCGCCCTGGGGGTGTTCCGAACCTCCCAGCGTGGTGGCATTCTGAAAATTCAAACATCCAAACTTATCAGTCACAAACAAACACACTAAACAACAGATAACACGGAAGTGTAGACCAGCAGCCACACCCAACACTCCCAACAAAAGCAAACCGGGCTTTGATACCACTAAATGTAATAACCCCAAAACCATGCTAGTTCTAAGGTCGGTACGTACATGCCGCACACTTCGCTAACCGAGAGTACACAAGGCTACTAAACGAATCCCGAATAACCAAAATAAATACTTGTATTAAAGGGATAAGTAACAAAGTACAATAGCGCCAAAACACATGTAAAATTCAAAGTTGAAAAAGAAGGCCCGTAGGCTACAACATTGCTAAAGAGTCAAATCATGAAACTAAACAAGTCTCTGAAACTGAAATAAGTAAATAATCTCCAAGTCTTAAAGCATGATCCTTCATTGATCAATCTGTAAAGTATTAGTGGAAATGAGGGTGAGCAACCACAGCTCAGTAAGTAACAAACTTCATCAACAAAGTATGCCCAAAATGTCATAAACAATATAACAATATAAATACATAAGCACATCGAAACTGTAACTTTTACAAAACATAGTCTTATATGAAAAGTTGTCAAAGCTCAAAACTGAACAAAAGCGAAAGCCAAAATACACTTAGCAGACTTATAAGAATTCACAAAACAGAGTGGGGCGCTAGTTCTAAGCACACACAAAAAGGGTCGAAGACCCATGGATCAGAAGATCCTCGACAATGCACAAATGGTCTGAAGACCAATGGACCTATTAGTCCCAAAAAAGAAACGGGGAAGTATCCGTGCACATAATAGAATGACTTATACGCGGCATGGTATAGCAATTTAGAAGCGACCAGGTGTCAATCCACGGGACTTGAGGTAAATAAGTCTAGCCTAAGATAATGGTTAATTCAAAGGGGGTTGTTTTTGTGTTGGAATTTAAATAAATAATAAGAATGAGATAATTAAAATAACAGACAGGAAATAAATAACAGATAAAATAAAGTGATAGATGATATGGATGAGCGGGACTCTGGGTTCAGGTTAAAACCGTTTGATTAATTATGTCTACTGTTTAATTAAAGACAGATTGGCAAAATTCCTAATATTTTCTTAAGAGCTAAATCATAGTCTCAGAAGAATTCGTTTACCAGAAATGCGGGACCTAGTCTAGGCTCAAGCAGAAACACATGTAAACGGATTAAGTACGAGGAATAATAATTTGCGTCTGCAGGAATAATTAATTAATCCAATCAATAATTCCACAGATATACAAATTAATTTAACCGATCTATTTATCACTTGGTCGGATCAAAATAGATTTAGTAAAGCAATTTAATAAACTCATGACATTTATTAAAAAGCGCAAGAATAACATTAATTGTAACAATCCGCAATTAATTAAAACCAGCAAAAATATAAGTTACATAATTAAAACAAACTTAAATAAACCATCACCCAGAGTATATATTAACTACTCACTCATTATTTCAAAGATGTAAACAATCATTAAAATAAATATCAAATGTTATGTAATAACTAAGAATGTAACAAGTAACAAATATAAATGTAAAAGCATAAGTTTAGTGGAAACCCTTATAATTAAACCGGTCCGGTTCTTCAATTTCTTTTGCCCAAACCGGTTCTGTCCATGTTGTGCGGTTCACCCCCAGGTCGGTTCACCCTTGTCGTTTTCAACATGTCGGTCTTGCCCCCCTGTTCTTTCTTCGCGCCGACGATGGAGATGAAGACGTGAAATGAGAATATAGATCCCCTCCTGTCACCTTCTCGATTCTTGGTGTGCTGAAGCCCAACAGTTTCGCCGCCCTTGGTTGACTTGATGAGTGAAAGCGATGAAAGTAGCGTTGATGGTGAAGGCGTGGCGACGAGATGATGCTCTGGTGAGACGCGGCTCGTTCGATGGTGAAGGTGGTGCTCTGATGACGAGTTCGAAGATAAAGATCTGGCGAGATGAAGACGTGGTGTGGATGCGACGATGGAAGACAGTGGTGAAGGTGATGATTCGACGGTGGAATATCGGTCTCGAAGGATGCGAGTGTGCGGTGAATGATGAAGGGGATGATGCGATGATGGTTGGCGATGATAATGTGACGGCGATGGTGAAATCGACGTTGAAGAAGATGAGGATGATGATAGTCTGGTGCGGGCGTGAATGGAAAAGCCCCTCTGTTCGACGATGGCGAGTGACGGTGGAGGCGTGACGATGAAGATGGAATGAAGAGTGACGTGAGATGATGGTGGTCACCGCGGATGTGAATGGAGACGGATTGATGGATGGTGATGGTGTAGACGTCGATGGTCGTTCTCCGACACCGAGGGAGGATGAAGACAGTGGTATATATGGGGATGTATCGTGAATATGGTGATTACAGTGGTGGAAGTGATGTGTTGCGGGTGATGCTGGGAATGATGAATGAGGGTTGTGAGCGTCGCCTGTAGCGTTGGTGTCGATGGGGTGAATGGCGATGGTGAATAGAGATGATGGGTGGATGGCGGTGTGTGAGATGTGATGCAGGTGAGTGATGGTGTCAATGGTGAGATGCAGTGGATGTTGTAGCGGGATGATGAAATGCCAGTGTGGAGTGCGATGCTTATGAGGTGGTTATGGGCGTGGATCGTCTGTTTTCCCTCCGATGTGGCTCTGTGAATATATGGCGATGGAGAAGATGCAGTAGTGCGATCGATCGGGATCCCCGACGTGAATCCCAGCAAATAGCATGGGTGATATTAATTAATATCATATATGACATTTTGCAAACGAAGGTCTGTTTGTTTTGTCGGTACAAACTTAAAGAAGAAGGATTGCACCTCCTGTAGTCATGTATGTCAGCCGCCCAAGAGTATTCATGACTCCAGTCCATTATTATGAAGTCCAAAACTCCAGCCCAATCTCTGAATTATATCGGTAGCAGCCCATTGAATTGATGCTTTATTAACAAACCGATCGTGCACGTTATACTCCAGCCCAATCTCTGAATTGTGTCGGTAGCAGCCCATTGAATTGATGCTTTGTTAACAAACCGATCGTGCACGTTATATATATATATTTATAATTTACCTGTATTTGACACATAAAATATATCAGTTCATATTAAAGCATAAATCTAAGGAAAAGCCTATGATAAGTGTGAAATATGACATGAATTGTTATGAAAATAGGAAGTATTAAAGCTCTAAAAGTATATATATTTCGCACTTATCAGATAGCTCGACCCAACCATCCAAGGCTCAGAAAGCAAAGAAACTAGGTCCAAAACAAAGCTTATATTTTCAGAACAAAAGTGCATAAGCATACTCAATAACATGAGTAAATCAATTCATTAGACTTAGGGGATCATAACCCCGCAAACGGAAGTCAAAATAAATATTAGAAGCACATTTTAGTCAAAGTGTGAAGGGTTTCCGGACATGTGTCCGGGCCTGGAAGTCCGAACGCATGCCGTGACTCAAAACAAAGACGTTCGGACGGAAGTCCGAAGAAAATATACGTGGTGGTGTTCGGACTTGTGTCTGGGCTTGGAAGTCCGGACACAAGTCGAGACTTCAAGTCAAAGAGTTGTCCAGACATGTGTTCGAGCTTGAAAGTCTAGGCACATGTTGAGACTTAAAACACAAAAATGTCTAGACATGTCCGGACTTGTGTCCGGGCTTGCAAGTCCGGACATGAGTCGAGACTTGAAACCCAGATTTGTCCTCGCACCCCGTTCGGACTTGTAAGGTCAGACGGAAATCCGTACACGGTCAAAGCAGCTGAAAACAGAGAGCGTCCAAAAGCCTATCAGGACATGCAAGTCCGGATGTACGTCCGGGCGTGGCGAAAACTGTCACAAGAATTTATGGAAACTTCACAACTCAATCCACAATCTTCACACAATTAAACCATAATGAAAACACAGATTACTATAGGGGTTTTGCAGTAGGAATTCATGACAAAAACAAGGAAAAATTAATTCATAAAGACATCAAAATCATCAATGGTTAAGAATTCAAATCCCTAAACACTCCATGGCCGAACACACTCATCAATTCCATTCACCACCTACC
This sequence comes from Limonium bicolor, assembly GCA_023374045.1. Lineage (NCBI taxonomy): Eukaryota > Viridiplantae > Streptophyta > Magnoliopsida > Caryophyllales > Plumbaginaceae > Limonium > Limonium bicolor. Next base: position 162,458,314 of record CM041780.1, read on the forward strand.
TGGAAATGAAGACCAACAATTCTTTACTGAAACTGAACCGCACACAACAGACCACTGCAAAATCCAACACCACAACAACTGATCGAAACAACCCAAAGATCGGAACCAAAATTAGAAATGTGGAGGAACAAACTAAAAACAAAATGAACACCGAACTGAAACAATCTCAAACCTGAACGCAACAGACAAACACAACTGGAACCTCGGAAAGCACAAACAGAATGGCACTGGAGATCTGACAATCACTGACGTGGATTGAGCAATTGAGGATGAAGAAAGACGCTGAACAAAATTAGAAAAAAAATGTCATGGAAAAGTACGTGAAAAGGCGTCTCCTCATTTTCCTAATCCCTTTACCTAAAATCAGATTTGAGCAATATTGGAATATGGGCTTCAGCCCATAATCCGTTCCAGTTAGTCCATATAAGTCTAGGTCATATTAAGCATAATATGGTTTAGATATTCTTGTATATTCTGTTTAGTTTTGGTTTTATCTTTAGGTTAGTTTTTATTCCTTAAATATCTATTAGTTAGTTACATGTGAAGATTTATATATACACTTGAAATACCCCGTAATTAAAAATAGTGATTAATTAGGCTAATAGGTAATTTAGAAGCTTAATTAAGTGTAAATAATCATAAGGGAACAAATCCCGAAGAAAACGGATCCTTAAATGGATTAAAAGCATTACCGAATATTAAAGCGCGTTTTTCGAGGTAACCGGGAAAACGTGTCTTTAAGCGGGTCAAATAGACTCGTAACAATTTTGGTCAACTAAATAATCATTAATAAATATTAGTGAAGCTTTAGAACCGATAAAAAATCAAGAAAACGAGAACTAGTAAAACTGTCAAAAACGGGAAGTTGTGGGGTAGAAGTATAATTAGCACAAACTTATGTGTCCAATATTGTAAATAAAAAAAATTTTAAAACCCCCTAGCTGCTGTGTGCTGTCCGATTTACATATATACACACACACACACTCTACTCTCTTATTACAAACAAACAAAAATAATAAAAACAACCCCCTCTCTTTATTACTTTACCCCACACTCTCACAATTCTCTCTCCTACCTCATTTTCCCTCACTCACGTATTCCCTCCTCCCTCACTCTCTCTTTTTCCTCTCTTCTTCAACCTCCATCGGCTTCCATGGTGAACAAGAAGAACAACTAAAAAACTCATCTTCTCTCCTCTTGTTACTCTAGTAAAACTCTTCCAAAAAATAAAAAACACCATTGTACTCCTCTCCTCAAGAGCTACATTTCCATCTTTCCAAGATCCTAAAATAAGCATTTCGATTTTATGGGTATACCCCATTTGGAGCTTCAACACCACCATTAGAAGGCCCTCCTTCTCCTTGTTCTTCTAAGGTAAAAATATTTCGAAAACTCCATCTTTTTCTAGCCTTTAAGGGCAAAACGAAATTTGAAGCTTAACTCTTGCTTGCTCTTTTATACTCAGCCGATTTTGGCATTTTGGTGGTGTGAGAAACCTTGTTCTTGAGCTATCCCAAACAGCTCTTGTGCTCTTGGAAGTGAATAAATTTTCTAAACCCTAAACCTAGATTGGAACTTGATTAATGGTTAAGGTTAGTTAGTATTAAAATGGTGTATTGAAATATGTATGTTGATGGGCTGTAGCATTGGAGGTTTGGTTTGGGAAACCGGTAGAGAGAGAGAGAGAAGGAAGAAGAAAGAAGAAGAAAGAAACTAGAAGCAAAACAAGGTAAGGAATGCTCACCTTGGTGTAGTCTTGTATATGTATGTGTAACAGATTTTTAGAAGTAAAATGTGTATTGTAAAATGATAATGCACTAGTGGTATAATGTGTAAGAGAATATAAGTATTTTGAAGCTTTAAAATGTGTAAACCTTATTGAAAACAGATTGGGACTTAGTGTTTGAGTGCAGGAATTTTTATGAGTGTTTTAGTATTGGTATTGTATAAGAGAGCTTGTATAGTTTTGGTTGTATAAACAGGTGAGATGTTGATAGTAATGTGAGCAAAACAATGTGGTGAGTGTATAAAAATACAAGGGAGACTATGACAAAATTTGTCTAGGATTAGAACACTTAGTGAAATAGAAATTGGGTTAGAAATGTAAGTTGTAACAGATTTTGAGATAGATTGTTAGAGGAAAGATGGGAGAGATAGTTGATGTAGTTGTGATGTATTAGAGGTGTTAGAAATGACATTAGAAGAGGGAGTTGTAGATGGAGAGTGTTAGTGTTAAAATCTGTAGCAAAACACAACTAGGAAACAACTAGTGAAAGTGTGAGTGAAACTTAGAAAATTAGGTGAGTGAATGAGTATAAATTGTGTAAGGAGTTAGGAAATGAACTAGGGGGTATTAGGAGGTTCAAATGGCGTTAAAACATGTAGGATTAAGTGTAGGAACAATGGGGAAGTATTGGGTAAAAGAGAGGACTGAAAACAGAAAGTAAAATGCAAATACTGGGCCGGACCGAACTTGCGACCGGACTTGCAAGTTCGGTCGAGCCCAGACTTACAAGACGGGTGAGCTACTGAATCGACCGAACTTGCGACCGGACTTGCAAGTTCGGTCGGACCAGAAATTTTCCCCCGTCTGTAACCTACTGGAATCGACCGAACTTGCGACCGGACTTGCAAGTTCGGTCGGCCAGAAAATTTTCCGAGGTACTACTGGAATAGACCGGACTTGCGACCGGACATGCAAGTTCGGTCGGTCCAGAAAAAATTTCCCGAGGATAGCTACTGGAATCGACCGAACTTGCGACCGAACTTGCGACCGGACTTGCAAGTTCGGTCGGGCCAGAAATTTCCGGTATAGATAGCTACTGGAATGGACCGGACTTGCAAGGTCGGCGCAAGTCCGGTCCTGACAAAAAAAAAATTATTTTAAATAATAATTATATATATATATATATATATATATATATATATATATATATATATGTATACCCACATATACACATATGCAAGTTTGTAAACATGTAAACCTTAAGTAAGAAGATAAAACTTAAGTAGAGGGAAATGAGTAAGTAATGTGTAAGTGTAAGAAGTATAAGGACATAGTAAGTATGAGTTAAGTAATGATAGTTAGATTAATCATTTAATTGTATGTACATAATAGGATTTGATTTGTGACACCGGACACGTTTGGAAACACGTACGACGGTGAACGGTATGGATTCCTCATGCCCCGTATGCTATCTTGGTTACTCTGATTTGTGTGTTGTGTGCTAATTGATCACCAAATAAGATAAATGCACGAATCGGAGTTAATATGCATACTTGTGAATATGTAGTGTTGTATGTTGTGAATGTTTTTCTTAAATCTTAGTTTGTATAATTCATGAAATGTTTGGATGAATATGAATGTGTATGTATGATGTATTGTACCGTGACCGTGTATTATTGTGTTGGACTTCTAACTTATTCCTAACAAGCTAACCATTCTAACTTAAATTGGTAATTAATTGGAATGAGTAGAAGTCCGATATAGTTTCGGCCACGCGTGAGGATGCGGAGTCACGAGAGGTTGGCTCCAATTCCTGACTCTTAAACTGGTCCGCGGCCCAAATCCCTTAAGTGGGTAGCATCCCGGATTGGTGAGTCAAGTAAATCCCGGATGTGGGACGGTGTAGTCCCCAAGGCGGAGGTTCCCGACGACTTAACTTGAGTATAAGTAAGTAAGTAAGAATGAGTAAGTAAAGTAATTGAAAGTAAGTAATTGTAAGTAAGAAGAAGTAAGTAATGAGTAAAAGTAAAGCATTCCGATTAACCCGGATGCATAATTTGGCTAACCTTGTGAAGGTAAGTGAGATGTATGCTATGATATGTTGCCTTGAATTGTGTAATGAATTGTATAGCATGTTGTATGGTATGAAAAGCATGTATGTATGAAATAAATGAACTGCATGTTGTAGTGGACGTCAAATAGTCGGCGTGCCCTAGCTAGCACGCGGTATATGCGGAGTCCATATGCAGCGTTGCTGAGCCCTTGGGGCACCATTTTTACTACACGCAGGTACCCGCGAGGGATGAAGATGTGAAGATTGAGTTTCATTTCTTTATCTTCTTTTGGAATGTAAACAATGAATTTATGATGGGTGTACTGAGTAGTACATGGCTGTAGCTTTTGAGTAGCCGGTGTACCATGGGGTACACCTTCTTGGATATTGGGAAAGGAGCATGGTATAGATGAGTAGCTTTAGAAACTCATTCTTTTGGTAAGCTTGAAAGGTTGTAATTGAATATACTCTAAATACTCGGTGATCCAGGATGTAAGTATTTGGCATATGTTATTTTGGTAAGTAAATTAGTAGCTCGGTACATTATGTTCATCAGACCGTGACTGTAAGTATTAGTAGCCTAGCTAGCCGTATGGGCGGTTAGCGGCATTGTTTCACCCGCCGTAGTAGGTATGTAATAATTCCGCTGCGAACTCGTAGGATTAATAGGACGATTAGACGGTAAGCATAGGATTAGCGGTTGGGGTGTTACAACACTTGTATAGGCATTGTAAATCATATACAGAAATGCAATCTGTTATGCAATATACTGCTTCCATTGATTTCCAGTAACTCAATATCTCTACATACACAAACGTCTACACATACAAACCAAAACAAATCTGTTATGGTATCAAGAGCTTAGGAATTCTTTCCTTTCTCAGTTACAAAGCTATATCAGTCAGTTTAGCACCACAAACAATTTTCTTCAGTCACTAGCAATGGCAGACGGCAAGAACACAGAAGGAGAAGTCGGCAAACTCCTCCAACAGCAGCAGTGCAATTGACGTCAACGATCCAATTTATGTCCATGCCGCTGAAAATCCAGGACTACTTCTTGCACCGAAGTTTAATGGCACTGGATTTTTAGGATGGAAATGTGACATGGTTACAGCATTGAAATCCAAAAACAAATATGGATTTGTGACAGGAACTGTTAAAAGACCAGATGAGGCAGATACCTTGCGGGTTACTGCGTGGGAACGATCCAAATCACTGGTACTCTCTTGGATCAAAACAGCATTAGAGGCAAGTGTGATCCAGAGTGAGCGGTACTGTGACGATCCCAAAGAGATTTGGGATTCCTTATGCGAAAGGTATGAACACACCAATTTAGCAATTTTTCATAACCTGAAACGAGAATTATCAGAAGTTAGACAGGGAGAAGATTCGGTCATAGTTTATTATAATAAGCTGAAGAAAACCTGGGGGGAACTTGATTTAGCTAGACCTGCGCAAAAGTGTTCTTGTGGGAGTTGTACTTGTGGCGTTAATAATTCCATAAAGAAGGCAAAAGATGAAGAAAAACTGGTGCACTTTCTCATGGGTTTGAATCGCAAGTTTCTGTCAATCAGAGGACAGATACTAGCGATGAAGGAAATTCCAACTCTCGACAAGGACTTTTCGCTAGTTGCTCAGGAGGAAGAGCAGCGAGGCAAGGATGAGGTAAAAGAAGAGGCTATGTCGTTTTACAGTCAAGGGGTAGAAAATCAGAGAAACCCTAGAAGAGGAGTAGATTCAGATAAGAGAAAACTCACCTGTAGCTTCTGCAAGAAGACCGAGCATACCTTCGAAGAATGTTACCAAAGGCGCAAATGCACCCATTGCAAGAAAACAGGACATTATGCTTCTGAGTGTTACCAGTTACACGGCAGAGAAGCCATATTAGCACGCAAGCAAAAGGGTTATGCAAATGTGGCGAGTGAACAACCACAAATTACAGAGATTGAAAGCAAAGATGACGGGCTCACCCTGAAACAGCTTCAACAGATAGCGGAACTCATTCGCAACAGCAATTCGAATTCAGGAGCAAAAACAGAAACACAAAACTACTGCAATTTCTCAGGTACTGATTCGTTTTACCTTTCAAGTAAACAATGTTTGATGGGAAGTGAAACTCAGAGTATTTTTGATGGCAAATGGGTAATCGATTCCGGCGCCACCGATCACATGTCGGGAGCTAGGGTTTTATTTCGTAAATGGAAAAATTTGCAAAGCCATAAAACTGTAATATTACCTGATGGCAGACCGCAGTTGATAGAAATGGTGGGAGATGTAAAAATCGGGGAAGATTTTTGGTTGGAGAATGTTCTGTATGTACCCGATTTCCAGTTCAACTTAGTCTCGGTGAGGAAGATGATAGATCAATTTCAGTGTGCAGTGATGTTTGATTCTTCTGGTTGTTTCGTACAGGGCCTTACGAGAGAGAAGGCTGATCGAGTTGGGCAATCTTTGGGTGGACTGTACGTGTTGGATGAAGACCGCATCGGTACCGTGCTGGGCTCAAAGTCGTTCGCGGGCCGGCAAAGATTGGGCTTTGTTGCTACCGTCAGTCCAAAGGCAGAGGCGCTGCACATTAAGTTGGGCCATGTTCCTTTGCCTAAGTTAGTCAAGATGGGTTTAATAAAAGACAGTGATTTCCCTTCTAATTTTGCTTGTGATGTGTGTACAAGGCTAGAGCACAAAGACTACCGTTTAATAATTCATTGAGTAGTACTGCAAAACCTTTTGAACTGTTGCATATTGATGTTTGGGGCCCGTTTAGCAGTGACACTTATAATGGTTATCGTTATTTTGTATGTTTTGTTGATGATTTCTCTCGATCAACCTGGGTTCATCTTATAAAACACAAATGTGAAGCTTGGGAAGCGATAGTCCATTTCCTTACGATGGTAGAACGACAGTTTGACACCAAGGTGAAAGTTGTCAGATCAGACAATGCAAAGGAGCTAGGCAGTTCTAATGAAGGGAAAACCTACTATGCTCGAGAAGGAATTGTACACCAGACCACTTGTGCTTATACACCACAGCAGAATGCTATTGTTGAACGGAAACACAAATATTTGCTTGAGATAGCTAGAGCAATATTCTTCCAGTCTGGCATTCCCATAGCTTACTGGGGTGAGTGTATTTTACATGCGACATACCTGATTAATCGGCTTCCAACAAAGGCTTTGAACGGGAAAACACCTTTTGAAAGTTTACACGGTACAGAACCCGACTACAAGGTGATACGCCCTTTCGGATGCTTGTGCTACAAGACTATTATACATAACAAAGGAGGAAAGTTTAATCCAAAGGGAGAAGCATGTGTCTACCTAGGGCAAGATCCGAGAAAGAAAGGCCACAAGGTTATGGGTATAGCTTCGCGTGTTGTTGAGGTTAGTAGAGATGTCAAGTTTCATGACAACATTTTCCCTTTCAAACATGGTCTTGATCGGGACTCTTCTATCCCACGTGAGGAGCATGTTCCTGTTGATATACAACCCTACCTTGTTGATGATGACATCCAGCCGAATTTACATGTTGAACCGGACTTGGTTGACCAACCTACTGATGACGTGGGTGTTCGACGTTCCACACGTGCCAGTCGCATGCCCAGTTACTTGGAGGATTACGTTTGTAACACGGCCTTTCAAGACGTGTTAGATGAACGCGTTTATAGCACTCAGAGGTCTGAACTGGGTCTAGCAAGTTTAACTGATATACGGCCCACTCAGTCGGTTGTTCTTTCTTCACCTGCATTGTCAGCCACTGTGGATATGACAGAACCAAGTTGTTACAAAGAGGCTGCCCTCTACGAACACTGGCAAAAGGCCATGCATGAAGAGCTCCAAGCTCTGGAAAAGAATGATACATGGGAAGTTGTGTCTTTACCTAAGGGTAAAAAGCTGGTTGGTTGTAAATGGGTATACAGAGTTAAACTCAAATCAGATGGAACTCTTGAACGCTACAAAGCTCGGTTAGTGGCTAAAGGGTTTACTCAGCGACATGGTCTGGATTATACTGAAACCTTCTCTCCTGTTGTCAAGTTGACCACCATACGTGCCCTAATCGTGGTTGCACTTCACAAAGGTTGGGTTATTAACCAGTTGGATGTGAACAATGCTTTTCTTCATGGCACTCTTGATGAGGAGGTATACATGCAGGTACCCCCTGGTCTTGACGTGACTGGTACCAACAAGGCTTGTCGTCTGAAGAAGTCATTGTATGGTCTCAAACAAGCATCCCGACAGTGGTTCTCTAAGTTTGCTACTTTCCTGCATACTCTGAATTTTCATCAGTCCAAGAATGATTATTCTCTGTTCCATAAGAAGAGCTACAGTGGGGTTGTTTTCATTGCAGTTTATGTTGATGATATGCTCGTGGTTGGGGACAAACAAAGTGACATTGATGCTGTCAAGCGAGCTTTGGATTTGAATTTTAAGATCAAGGATCTTGGTACTTTGCATTATTTCCTTGGCATCGAGTTTATTCCCACCGCAACGGGCTACATCCTTTCTCAGCGCAAGTTTTGCAGGGACCTTGTAGCAGAGAGTGGTTGTCAAGACTCTCATACTACTAAAGGCCCCATGGTGGTTGGCAAATCACTGCTGGTAAATGACGGAACTCCTCTTGCTGACCCATTTGTTTATCGCAAATTGGTTGGTAAACTAAATTACCTTTCCAATACTCGGCCAGATATTAGCTACACTGTTCAAGTTCTGAGCCAATTCATGCAGTGCCCTACGGATGTCCATATGCAAGCAGCTTTACATGCCTTATGTTACATCAAAGGGACCATGAATTATGGGATAGTTCTCTCTAAAGACTCTCGTGTTTCCTTGGATTTATTGGCATACTGTGATTCAGATTGGGCGGCCTGCCCTAACACTCGGAAATCAGTCTCCGGTTATTATATTTTCCTTGGTAATAGTCCCATCTCCTGGAAAACAAAGAAACAAGGTTCAGTTTCCCTCTCTAGTGCGGAAGCTGAATATCGTTCTCTTCGGCGTGTTACAACTGAACTTACTTGGTTGACACGTCTTTTGCATGAACTTGGTGTTGCTAATATTGCACCGGTCCCAGTCAAGTGTGATAATCAGTCGGCGATTCATATAGCGCGCAATCCAGTTTTGCACGAGCGGACCAAACATATTGAGATCGACTGTCACTTTGTGCGTGAAAAAATTCAGCAAGGTCTCATTGATGTTGTCTGCACACACACACAACGACACAACTGGCTGATATGTTAACGAAGGCGCTTCCAGGCAGCAGGTACAAAGACCAGCTTCAGCGTCTGGGTATGAGCAGCAGCGATACTCCAAGCCTTGGCAACTTTGCTTGCCTGCGGCTTGCGGGGGGTATTGGAATATGGGCTTCAGCCCATAATCCGTTCCAGTTAGTCCATATAAGTCTAGGTCATATTAAGCATAATATGGTTTAGATATTCTTGTATATTCTGTTTAGTTTTGGTTTTATCTTTAGGTTAGTTTTTATTCCTTAAATATCTATTAGTTAGTTACATGTGAAGATTTATATATACACTTGTATAGGCATTGTAAATCATATACAGAAATGCAATCTGTTATGCAATATACTGCTTCCATTGATTTCCAGTAACTCAATATCTCTACATACACAAACATCTACACATACAAACCAAAACAAATCTGTTAAGCAAATGACCACCTTGCCCTTTCCAACCTCTTTTAATCACCAAAACATCCTACAATGACATAAATTCTCCTTATAATAAGATAACACAAACAAAACCAACTTAAAAAACCCAGATTATAACATAGGAGCAAAGTGCACAAGAGAGTAACGTGTGAGTGCAAACAAATCTCAAATCGAAGCTTAGACGAAGAAATTGGATCCAACCTCCCCACATGGTGCGGGCCCGACCAACCCACTTTGGGCAAAAAATTCGACCCCTAAATCTGGAACCAAATGAAACAATATGAAATCAGTCGAAATCAGTTTTTCACCGAACCCAAAATCGAATACACCCTTAACAGCTGGAACAAAAACCGCCCCGCCCCGCTATTGACCCTTTCCAAATCCAAATAGTGGGCACCTTTACTCCCAAGTGCCCCCGGTTCTCTGCTCTTCTAACCAGAAAACGCCTTATGCTTAGACCTGGCAATTTGGGTCGCTGGGTCGGGTTGATATCAACCCTAACCCAACCCATTTCAAATATCATCAACCCATGCCCAACCCAAAAATGGATGGGTTAGAAAATCATGACCCTAACCCAACCCGTTTAAAATCCTTCAACCCAACCAGTTTAAAATCCTTCAACCCTAGCCCAACCCACCCAACCCATTTTTTAAAGCATACAATAATTAGACGGATTAGGAGTAGACTTTAATAAAAAAATCCAAAAAATCCAGTTCTAACTAATTAGGATGAAACAAAAGGAAGAGAAGTAATCTTGCTTGATCGACCCAACTTTAAACGAATTTCATGTTGTGCAAAGAATGTAAAACTACACCAATTTCCCATGAATAGAATAACACGTACTTTTTCCATAAGTTTATATTTATCAATCTGAGCATAAAGCTCTACCACTGTTGGGGAGGAATCCTATCTAGATATGTACATGATCCTAGTGCCCTTAATAAAGAGGGAACGAAAATGAAAATCTTCATTATGCATTAGAGAAATATACTAAAGACAGATCTTCTAAAGTTAGAAATAATTTATAAACTGAGAGCTCGAAACCTCAAACTATGACTAATAGTTTTAAAATAATTACACCTATTTAAAATGAGTGCTCATGCCTGAGAATAGTAAACTCACAAGCACTTAATCGTTACTAACAGTTGAGGAACTTTGTGTAGCACGCTATCTATATTGTTGGCTTCAGAATTCACTAAGAGGTATATAATCAAGATCATACTTACAAAAAATACATATCACCTACTTTTGTTCACCATTCTAGAAAATCTAAACATACATATATTCTCAAGAACAAATATGACAATGAGAATAAGAAAAACAAACCTTGGGCAGAGATGAAGAGCGACATAGACATGAACAACGACGTAGAGAAGAAAAATGGATGCGAGTCTACAAGACGAGAGTATTTGAGTTTTCAACATTATGTTAAGGTCTGGTTGGGCCCTTTGTTTGATATGTAGCTGGTTAGGTCGTTTGTTTAGTTAAAAGTATGTGATATTATTAAAGGTGGGATAGTTCAACTGCACTTGGGCTTAAGGCTAAGGTATAGTTTCATCTGAAAATAATATTATATATATAATTGTGAATTAATTATTAACAAATATATTTTCGGGTTTCGGGTTGGGTCATGGGTTATGATCTCTACACTAACCCAACCCACAAAATTAGCTTATTACCCTAACCCAACCCAAAAAATAGATGGTCAATAATCAAGACCCTAACCGTAAAAATATGGTTGGGTTCGGGTTGGGTTTCGGGTTGGATCAAAAATTGCCAGTGAGTTATGCTGCGCAAAAACCTTCTTTGGTTGTGTAGCCACCACTTTGAACTGCGAGGTGGTCTGGACCGTCAGGTCGTCTATGAGCCTTCTCCCGTTCTCTGAACTGTGCCTTCGCAAATCTCCATCGGCATGGCGTTTTTCATACCCCTGCCTTACTTTGGTAGAGTTCTCTCTCTTAGACTCTCTTTACTTCTTTTGCCATTTTCGCCATTGCTAAAACTGTCGTCCCTTTCTCCTTGTTTTTCCGCATGGAAGCCGTATCTGGTGCGAGATTCCGCACGGTAGTATCCTCGTACGAAAGGTTAGATATCTACCTAAAGCTCTTAAAACTCGTGCGCAAATAATTTTACTTAGGCTGCTGCATATATCTTAATGTGGATGTCCTGGTTTGTTATTTTCCTTCAGATGTTTAATGCTCGGGCTAGTTGACTGTTCTGGCTGTTCGGAAATGCCTATAGGATTTTGTAGTTTGACGAATAGAAGTTAGGTCTGGGAATAGGGTGGTGATTTTACTCAAACTGTTCTAATTCGAATGTAGAATCGTTTCCGATCTGATGGCTTGAAATTGGACTGAGTGAAATTCAGAACATGAACACTTAGGTTAAACTGATCGCCATTGTCACAATCCCTTGAAATTCATATCCGGTCAACTATCTAATGTCTATATATCTTCACATTGGTTCATAAACAATGTGTTTGCTCGTTTACCATTTTGTTGATATATCCACAAGGAGCTGTAAGAATGTGCGTTTTGGCCCTAGTCCCCTAGACTGATTTAAAATTATCTATGGACAAAAGCCTTTCCTGAGCAGCGGCCAGATCCTTCACTATATCACAACAAAACAAAATGTTCTATAGATAGATCTTCTCCCCCTCCTCCTCAATAAAAGCTCCCTGGTTTTACTGGTCAAGCTGCCTATCATCTCTTTAAGTGATTATCTTGCTGATGCATAATTGAAAACTTTACAGTGGAGTTGATCTGTATTTATCCTTCTTTTTCTTAAGAACTGTAGAATAAACCTCTGTCAGAAATTGCTCTAAGAGGAGATATTAAGACTTGAAGAAACAACTATGAAACCCATGCTGATCAGGTTGTTGTCAAATAAAACGTAACTTCTCTTACTCTCCCCCATTTGCAGATTTGCGTAATCAGCCTGCATGATTGTGCACAACTCTTTCCTTCGTTAGATCACACTTTGATCCATCCCCTTTACTGTAGCTGTAGGTCACATAAGATTGTGGCCAAACTAACAAGCATGCGTGCAATGTCATCTTGCTCTCTATTACAGCTTTCAGCTGGTGTTTGCCTCATTGATTTAACCAATTCACATGGTTTTATACATTGTAAAACTATCTCTAAGCGTCAGCTATGCCCTTGGTTTGTTCAGAGTCTCTTCCAGCTTGTTGAAACAATTGTTTCCAGGTCAAGTAAATGTTCGGTCTCCTTCAGTTTGTGATAGACTTATCAACTCTTTTGCTCAGGTCAATGAAGCAAATCATATTTAAGTCTTGATTCTTTCTTCACGCCTCTGAGTTTCTATATAAATTGAAACATTAGGGTGCTGATCTAGTGTTTTCTCAATCAAGTTTCCTTGATTTTAATATTTGGATGTTTCTTACACATTCTGAAGAACCTGAAGGTTAGACCATCTCTTTCGAAATATAACCTCACTTTTGATGGGTAAATGCTTAAGAGAAGGGCTAGCATATGTATTGAGCTTATATAATTCTTACATTATAACAACATAAACATCAAAGCCTCATTCAAATTATTGGGGTTGGCTAACATGAATCGATATATGAGGTTGGACAAAGCCGTCTATGTACGGAGAAGAAACACAAAGTAGTGAAAAAACTGGAAATGTGACAGGGGTGGGAGGAGTAAAGGAGGAAAAAACTGGGTGAGAAAAATGAGATCTAAAGTTGAGTAGAATTCTTAAATTATACTTTAAAGAGAACATTTATTATTCAATTTCTCTTTGCCCCTGGATCAAACAAACTAAAATGCTTTGTAAATTTAATTTTATATTTTATTTTCAGGGGTCTCACTATGCTCATGTCCATTTTTAAAGAGGTAGCCATGACGATAGGAGAATGCACTCACCAGAAGGCCAAAGAAGAAACATGCTTAAAGAGGAATAATAACAAGAAAAGCCCGGGCAAGCTTTCAATTTATTGGACCCTCTGCTGAAGGAAAATTTAGATCGTCTGAAAATGATTAAGTAAGCTATTTCCAAGTTTCATTTTCTTGACTTAAGGGCGAATGGTGTATTTTGATCTGGTCTTGGACCTGATTATCTGTCTAATGCTGGCTGGAGCTCTTGAATTGAAGTTTATCTCGCTCCTTTAAGTCCTTCAGTAGTATCTTCAGAAGTTTCATTTTCAGTGTCCTTGAGTTTACTAGCAATACATTATTTCTGGAAGCTGGTCTTCATGATTTGAATTTCTTTATCGACTTGAATTCCTGCAACTTCAGTGTTTGTAAGTTTGGTGGGTTTTCTGTTTGAGGTGAGTTAAAAACCATTCAGTCATATAATTCATTTAATCTTTTTGTGGTGCTTCATTATCCCACTTGTTGAACCTCCCGTGCTTGTGTTTTCCAATTGCAAGTCCATGTTCATTTCCTCTTTTGATAATGATTTTGCTAGAAGTATCAATGTCTATTCTTTTTTCAAGTTCTTAACATCTGGACTGGTTTGAAAAATTTACAGGGATCTTTCAGATGGAGTTTCTTACTTTGAAGAAGCTGTTGTTAGGTACTTGTGCCTTGGGCAAAAGGTCGGTCCAGCTTTGTGGCTTCGTGACAAATTTGTGAGGGAAAAGCATATTCCAAGTGTGTCTACCCACAATCATCTCATTTATGAATTATGCAGAATTGGGTACTTGGAGAGAGCTGAGCTTCTGGTGAAGGAAATGAGGGTGATTGGATGTCCTCCGAATGTTTTCACTTACAACACCTTCATAAAGGGTTACCTTTTTAATAACGATTTTGATAAAGCACTTCGTACGTTATCTTCCATGATTGGTCATGGCATTAGGTCAAATAGACATACACGTAACATAGTTGCATGCTCTATGCAAGAAAGATCTTTTGACTCATGCAAGGGTGCTTCTTTATAAGATACTGAATGTTGCATTTGGGAAGGAATCATCTGACAGAATAACATCGACCATACTCTTAGAAAGCTTTTTTAAGGAAGGATATGTAAATGAGGCTCTGGATCTTTGGTTGAAGATGTCGCAAAATGGTGTTCCTGCTGATGTCGCTGCATATAATGTTCTCATCCAAGGATTGTGCTCAATACATGAGGTGAAACTTGCATTTTGCTACTTGGGTGAAATGTTCAAGAAAGGTACTCTTCCTGACATTGTGACTTATAATACATTCATCAGTCACTTCTGTAAGAATGGAAGGTTCAATGAAGCTTTCTGTGTTTTAGTGGCTATGCCAAGCATGGGAGTGCTTCCTGATCTAATCTCATATAAAGTGATTATTCAAAGTCTCTGTATGCGTGGAAATGTTGTCAGAGCTCATGAGTTGCTCAACCATATGTTAGAGAATTCAGTGGTACCAAGTACTCAGATATTCAATGTCATAATAGATGGTTATGGGCAAAATGGAGATCTGGTAACTGCATTGTCTATCAGAGACCAAATGGAGGCATTAGGTATTCTGCCAAATATTTTTACTTACAGTGCAGTTGTCTATGCATTGTCCAAAGGAGGGAATATTGGTGCTGCTGTCTCTCAGAAGGATGAGATGATGCAAATGGGCCTTTATCCTAACCTATTTACATATAATATTTTGATTGGTGCTTCCTGTTGCCAAGGCCTGTTTGAGTTTGCTTTCCAGCTGTATGGAGAAATGCTCAAAAGAGGTTGTAGTCCAAATATAATAACTTACACTGAACTGATGAAAGGTTACTGTATTCAAGGTCAGTCAAGAGAGGCTGAAAAAATATTTTGCTACATGTGGAGATGTGGACTGGAGGTTGATCACTTCCCATATCAAGTACTCATCGAGCATTATTGCAAAAATGGAGAGCCTGAAAGGGTGCTTGGCCTCTGTGATAAGCTATCAGCTTGTGATGACTGACGGTAACCGTGTGGGACATCCAGTTAACAAACAGGATTACGTATGGAAAGTAGGCTTAAGGGAGATCACTTCTTTCAAATTGAACATTTTCCAGCTGCGGGGGAGTCTGGATTGACAAACCTTGCTTGTAAAACATGTAGCGATTGTGCTTCAGCTTCAGGAGTTTCTTCAAATGGAGCCTCTAAAATGGCATCTTTGCAGACCAAGAACTATGAGATGACCCCAGCACACTGGCCTACTTCCAGTGTCGACTTGATGGCGGAGATGTTTTCCACGCTTCCAAGTACCATAGTCCATATCAATGGCGCAAAGCATGATGGAGCAGCTTCGAGTTAATTGCTCCCTTATTCAGCTGCTGCTACTGATATGATTGATGTACAGTTTCTTCATCATTTTTCTGGAGGTATGTTTTCTTATCTGGCATTTAAGTTAGGGTGTTCCTAATTTTATGCGGTAGATTTATGGCCTCTGCCTGACGTTGCAACAGCTAATGCTGTAGATATGAGAGTCGTATTCTTTGCCTATGTGATGCTTGCTATCCGTTTGATGACCCCCAGCTGGCAGCTGCCAGTTTTGCAGCTTGGTCCCACTTTTTCTCTGTTTTATTTATTTTGGCAGTTGGTAGCTATCCGGGCAGCTGGCACTAAACAGATCTGCAAATATCTGTTGCATGTAGGATAAGGATTCTAAATATGCTTTTTTTGCAGCTTGGTCCTTAACTACGTGAGACTGTTTTGTCTAGCAAAAAAAAGTAAGAATTAGACTGCCCACACTCAGTTTTCCATCCTCGAGCCTATTTTATGGACAGCTGTTTCCCTTACATAGCAGGACGGTAAACAACTTTGAGATGATGGGCTTTTGGTTTTAGGATGCTGTAGTGAGCTTTGTGGCCAGCTATGGATTTTAGATTGTGAAAGGGTTGAGAACTTGAAAGAAGGTTTAATTAATTTTCCGAGAAGTAAGAGTTTCATTTACCATTGACGCTTCTATATTGAAGTAGAGTTTCCTTTGAAGTGTCAAACATGTTGAACCAGGTGTAATTGATTGTTGATTATATATGCTGAGTGACATTATCCTACCTATAAGGCTAACTCTCATCTTTATTTCACAGGAATTGGGTCAGCATCCATCAATTACTAAAGGAAAATTCTTGTGATGAAGAATCTCCACTTGTCACATTCTTTTTGTTGAACAATGGCAGCCAAACTTGCCTACTGGATTTTGTAGTTGGTTGTGCTTCTGCTGCATCAATCGTAGCTGCAGAACGCAAAGCCTGAGGGTAGCAGCATATTTATCTCGACAAGGTAGTCATGTCATATCTTAATTTCATATACCCTAGCTTGTTATGGTTACAATGAAACATATTTATCTCCTATGTTATATTGTGATCTGGTGAGAAGTAACACGTTAATGAGACTGGTATTGTGATGTTAAGATTTAAACTTAATAGTTGTTGGAGCTGTTACAGCGGTAAGTATCAATACTAAGTAAATATGGAACCTAACTGTACTGGTTCAGAGCCAACTCACGCTTTATTTATAGTAGAAACTGAATGGAACTCGTATCGTATTATTAGACCTTTGGAGAACACTACCTGGATTCTATAACATCTATAGTTTATCATAACTTTAGAAAAAAAGAAGAGTGGAAGTTTCCTTGGGATGTCTGTGGTTGTTGATGCCTTTGTTTTTCAATCTTGTCGTACCAGGGTATGGAAATTCTTATCATATGCTGGCCCTCAATTTGCAGGCGTTCTTTTAGTAGACCAGAAAGGGATGGTTCATGATGAAATGGCTCTTGCGGATTCTTTGGGTTATTAATACCTGGCTAGACTGCTGCATGCAGTGTTACTGGCGTCAGAAAATTTTTTGTGCTCTTGCTCTATTTCCTTTTTTCATGTGAAAGCATAATGTAAGTAATGGAGTGCGCATTCTGATGATTTTTCTGTCAGTTTATATGGTTATGCCTGACGATGTATCATTGATGATTGGTGACTGTTTATCTATTTTTGTGAGAGAATGCTATTCATCTACTAATAGAAGATTAGATCATTGATATAATGAAGTCGTACGTGTAACATTGTTTTTCTTAAGAAAAACTTTCCAATTTTCCCTCCGATCTTGAAGCTAGTTTTGTATGATTATAACATGTCCCATTGACATTTCAAAATACAACAATTTTAAAAAGATGGCCTAATCGTTTTGAGTCCACACCATTTGCATTTCCTTATTAGAATTTCGTTTTGAAGAGTAGGGCCTTACATGGACCGCATTCAAATGTAATAATGTTACTGTAAAATTATTAGTAACCGTTGCCTACTAAACTGAAGATATGATGAAAAATATCTCCGTGTGTTCATTGCCGTGATTATGTAATATATATAGTACACGTATTGGACTGCTTGAAATAATAACAAATCAGGACTAAGTATTAGAGATGGGCCTAAGAAACTGACGGAGGCCACTATCTTCTATCTAAGTAAATGATGGAGGCCCACATCTTGTATCCTCCCGTGAGCTAAACGGCCCACTACTGAGGGGAAGTTTAGATGGTATTGATGAATGAATTGGATAGATCGGCGAGTTGCTGGGAAGAGGGAAGATGAGAGATTTGCAAGTTTCCATTTAATTCGTTCTCTAACGAAGAAATAATCAAGAGCAACGTGTTTGATCCTGCTATGCAACGCCGGGTTCGAGGCGATGAAGGTGGCCCCCAAGTTATCATAGAGGAGTTGCGGTGGGCAGCGAAGAGGTTGGCCAAGTTCAGAGAGTAGAATTTGGAGCCAGATGACTTCCGCAGCGGCTGTGCGACGGACTTGTACTCCGCTTCAGTGGAGGAACGCGCCACCGCGCGTTGTTTGCGACGGTGTCAACAAACCTTGATGATGTGACGGTTTGTTGACACCTTTTTTATTCCAATATTTAATTTATATGTCAGTCAAACAACATACTACCGACAATCCTGTAGGTGTGGAGATAGTATTATTTACATTCATTTCTATAGCTCATGATCAGAAACGAGGGTACAACAACAAAAGCGGTTTACAAAGAGAACAGCGCTTTCCTCTGTATATTCTCTCATCCTTTTCTACTCTGTATTCCCTTTAGATTTAGCCTTCCAGCTCCCATAATTCAGATCCTCCCTTTTTCCTCATCGTCACAACATAACTCCAACTTATACTTTACTCTAGACCGAAGAACCGTGAGATAAATGTGGAAGGTTTTAATTTCACTTCACCACTGTCGATACAAGACCTCGACTCCTCCTTGACAGAGAAACGAAAGCCTTGACAATCTCCTCCTTGATCATGAAGAGAACAGAGGCAGCAAGAACACTCTGAACTATCTTTGTACTCATCCCTCTGTAGAATCCAAACAATCCCTCATAACGAATCATCTTAATAATTGCGTCGATTGTGCCTGAACAAAAAAAGGAGCTCAATTACCCATTATGATATCCAGCAACCAAATTAAATGCACCCAAAAAATTTCAAAGGTCATACAGCTTAAGTGATGATATAAAATAAATAAAGACCTGTGTATCTAGATGAGGAGTTGCCACCAATGTCTTGCCTTGCTTGCAGCCTTGACTGAAAAGGGAATTCCCAAACGAGAAGAGAAAAGGAACAGCAGAATTAGTTGCTTCTCATTGCCAAAGAGCACGAATGATTAGTGAAAACCATCAAATGCGATCAGTCTCTGAGCAGATCTCAGATGTACTTGAGGCACAGAGAGATTAGCTTAGGTAGAAATTTACCTTTACCACTAGTAACGGGTACGTGGATACAGTTGCTCCAAGTTTTGCTAATGCCCCCAACAAGAAAACCTACAAGAAATTGCAGCAGAGATTATTAGTAGTGGATCTCATGACACAAAAACTTTTTCTTTAGATGATTAAGAAATTAAAGTTGATGCATATCATCATTTCCTTGCTGTTCTCTCTTACATTGAAAATCAATACCGTCTTTGTTTTTTTGTCCAAGGAAGTGCATTTTTGTTTGTCAAAACAATTTTCTAGAAAAAAATAAGGCACCGCACATCTTAAAGATCGAGCAAGTTTTCAGCAGTTCTCTCAAAAGAGTCATGTCACCAACGGTCGCGAGTCAGATGCAACACCTACTTGTAAAAAATTTCAAGCCTAATCCAACTACTTATACAAAGAAAAGAAATCTCAACTTGGCATTCCTCCCATTTATTATTGGTAAAACTTACTCAAGCTATTCATCATAAACATAGTTTAATTAATCCAGTTTAGCCTAATCTAAATTAACTCTATTTTTTAAAACATCAATACAAATTTCACATTTTAACTACATTATTACCACTTTTTCCATCACCGTCATAGTACCTCTTTAAGAAAATGCTAGGTAAGCACGAAGGTCAGAGAGGATCAAGCTCAACTCAGTATCTCTAATAATCATGTCAAAATCTCAAATTCTCGACCAACCCCGTAACTTAGATGTTGGCTATAAGCAGAATTAACAAGTGTTCAAAATCGAAGAAATATCGATCCATGTTATTTTAATAAACCTGACAGATTCAGGGATGTAGAATTAACAAGTATTTAGCATTATTAACCTCACCTCCAAAGCAGAGATACTGCCTTGCTTGTTAATTGTGCGTTTTTCCCTCAAAGACCTAAGTGATGTCTCATAAAGCATAAACTGGATCGAAGGGTTGCAAACCTGATATAAATCATGTTTACACGTTAAAAGTAAAGAGAAATGACAAAAGTTGCTATCGAGATGTCTGTTACTCAGAGAATGGCTAAAGTACAAAGTACTAACCATAATTAAAGTTGGAACTATACCCTTCCAAAATCCAGCTACTCCTGCTTCATTGTAAACTTCACTTACCTAAAAGTACTTGAGGCACAATATTTTGGTCATCCAAGTGAAGACAAACCAGATGTACCAAGTATATGTAATCCAAGAGAGCTTGACAATATAACAGTTCATGTAAGAAGCACAAAATTAGTTCTGTGATAATGCTACAACCTCTAGACATCCTTTTTTTTATCACTAGCAAGGACCATAAAAAATCCCACTAACGCCACAGAATCACACCCAAACAGAGATCATACAGCCCATAACCTCTTACAACCTAAAAATACCACCAAATCTTATACCAGCATTAGTAGAACCAGACTACAGTATCGTAACACCCCATATGGGTAACTGTTACAAGTCTAAAAGACAAACTCTTTACAAACAAAGCCACAAGGACGATGCCGCTCCCTGGTCCTCCAATAGCCTTTCTTCTAACCCTTCTCACCTCTTACCAGAAGTCAGGAACATCCTACTAGTTCTTCCAAAAACTAGCAACTCTTTCCAAGCAACAAAGCCATGAAAACTAAGCTACATCTATACCAAAACCCCTTCATCCCTTATCAGTATAACCTGGTTCAACTTTACTCTTCCTCACATTTCTATCACTGACATCACCCACAAAAGCCACCATACACCCTCTTACCACTAGCCCAAATCGTACCACTCTTAGAACCTCCATTAGCCCCGATAATCCATAAATCACTAGACAACCTGATCCTCAATTTCCCTGAGAACATACAAATCAGTTTATCCACATACAGAAGGTGCTTCTATAAAGATAGGATAATAAGAGGAAAATATGAAGATCAGCATGAGATACCTATTCAGAACTCAATAAAGGAAATGAGTGCTTCAACAATCCTGACTATTGGAAACAAACAAACAAATTTAGCTACAACAAAATTCATGTTACAGTAATTCAATAAAGGTAACAAGATTTGCAACTCGAAAAGAAGGTGGTGACTAGGAACCGTTTTTTTACCCTGGCAGTTGAATAATACTGACCGTTTGAAGAGCACCATATGGTGTTGGTTCTGCTGAGTCAAGTTCGTCTAGTCTTTCTTGCAAAGATAAGGAATCAATCAAACCATTATCAAAAGCTTGGAGTAAAGCCTCCTTCTTCCTTTCTTTAACTTTCCTCTCTGCTTGAGCTTGTGTCTAACAAATTCAACAATAAAAGACAGAACACAGACTGTAGTTCATTATATCAGCCTCACTTAACTCAAGAAATTCAAAGTAATTGTCAAATTGTATACATAATGTGCGCATGTTTTAAAAAAATTCAGAATATGCATACACATAAACAAATAACAGAGCAGTAAGCAGCACCTGCATACGAGTGACGATTACCCAAATCGGGTTCGTCAGCAAAACATTCAAGGATCTGCAAGAGAGATACAGGTAAGATAATGGGATATACAAGAATATTTCTCAATTCTAAAGTCCTATGAATGTGAAAAAGTTCATCCACCAAAGATAAGGATGTACTAATGGATTGTAAATCTACAATGCCATGTTTGTGGAAGGCATATCATCAAGATTGTCGGAAGGAAATGCTAGCGTATTTTCAAAAGATTCCGTGTTTTCAAACATAAACTACATATTTAATAATTGTCCAGATCATTTGCTCATTCTATCTTGAATGTTCATTTGTCAATATTGTATTTGACCGGATTATCAGCAGTCTATCAAGAAGAAAAGAGAGTCAAAGAATCCATGTTGCAGTCATCAAGAGAAAAAGAATTTCCAGATCGCCTGAAGTGCGGAATCACAATTCACAATATTGTAACAAGTAGAAGAAGATGGGGCATGTGAGTTACGTAGTTGAAGACAAAGAGAGAGCTTCTTGCTTTTAAAAATAATACCCTTTCTCTTGATAGTCTACTTTACTTTCCCAAAAGTACGAAACATTCACTTTCAACTCCTGCGAGCATGGGGGACTTAAACAGATCCTATTCCTATTCCTACTCCCTTCTGCAAGTTAACCTGACTAACTTGTTCCACCAAGCATTGATATTGGCCATCAAGGCACTTTGCTTCTATGGCCTCATCATGACATTCTTAGCAAACACCATCTGGCAATAAACATCCTAACACATGCATCTCAACATTTTTTCTGAAGAAGGAATCTGAAAAATGAATTTTCAACTGAATGCTTTTACCCGGCTATAGCTGCAACAACCAGAAAGGAGAGCATGCCAACATTACCATCTCCACGCCCTTGTCTCTTACGAGCAGCAGTTGCCTCAGCCTTGTTCTTGAAAACTTGATAGAAATAGTAATACACACCCTACTAACAAGAGAAGAAACATGATATGTGACGAAAAAAAATAAGGAAGTACAGTAAACAGTTTATGATAAGGCTATCATACATGACTCTAAACTGTATGTAACATAAAATTACCAGTCTTCTTGATCAACATTAAACAGTAATTACTTAACAGAGCTTCAACATTTGCGAATAGCAGTGCTTAGCATTAACAAACGTCAAAGTTCTAATCCTAATACGTAATAGTAGTTAACAGGATATTCAAGATCCGAAAACCCAACATGGAGAAAAACTGACCTGTGAAGCAACTGTGCCCAGAAGAGATGGCTTCAGACCACTATAAAGTCCACTCCATCCTTCACTTCTAATAACCTGACCTTTCAAGTCAAAGAAAGGTAAAAGATGAGTGTCTGAATTTTTAAGCTGTCCATCTAAAGAGAGCACTAAAACTTCTTAGACTAGAATAAATCAATGTCAACTATCTGACAAATAAAGGAACCAAAAAATCTGTTTCAGATGAGGTCAAACAATTTAGAAAGTGAGAAATTTGGGAATGTGAAGGGGGATGGTGAACTACTCTTCTCAAGATCTATGTACTTTATCCGTTTTTTCATTTATTTATTTTTCTAGGAAATTATGGTAGAGAAGTAATACTCTCAAATATTAAGATCCTAGAAAATCTTTTGTAAAGGGTGCCAACAATTTGAAGTATCCATTGTTCCAGTAGATCAGATATGCAGTCAGCAATAAAGGAACTAACATTGTATAAACATATATAACAAAGAAATTGACTAACTCCTTTTTAAAAGGGCCATTATTAGCCACACGGCAAGAGTGACAATAACCTGGAGAAGTTGAGCAAGAGTGCCCCCTGAAGGCCGTGAAGCGGGTGTGTGGCTCGGCTGATTGTCGATTCGCTTTCTAAGGACCCTCTCAGTTTGCTGTCTAGTATTAACCTAACACCAAAAGAAAAATCAAGAAATATACAGATCCTCCCAGCAAGTTTGAGTACTATCAGTATCAACTAATTATAAAGGGGAAACACCAGTTTAGGGTATAAGCTAGCATAATCTCTATAAACAGTTCAGGGAAAGAAGGGCACTTACTGTTAGGAGAGGGTAGGTTAGGATTAGAGAAATGACTCCACCACCAGCACCTGCAATCCCATTTACGAGGGCACTTGACATGCCTTTACCCCTTTCTTCTGTCTTTTATTAGCTGCACTGGAAAAGGCAATGCAATACATATTCCACCTTCTTCATATATTGGGCACAGTTACTACACCCAAAGTCAAGCATTTTGAGAATATACTGATAGAGATCAACAAATTCTACAATATGTTAACAACTCTACATAGTAGAAGTGATAGTAGTCATTACAGCTTTAGCATCATTTGAGGATTTCTACAATCCAAGAACTTTATACAACAGCCAAATTATCATATTTTTTGGTTTATTTCACAGCTAGCTGCCTCTTGTATCTTTAAAATAGCTCCGGCAATGGGTTTTGAATAAATACCATTAACATTGAATAACCCCGTTTTTATTGAGCTAAGACAAAGGAGATTCGATCATTGTATGATCAAGATAATGGAAACTTCTACTATGATTCACAGCAAGACAGCCTGAAGCATTAACAAACAATAAGCACGTCTTCAGCATTACAGAAAATGGGTCCAGAATCAACTACAAGCCACGTCCAAACAAGATAGAAAAGAGTTCATGTCAATACAGCCGGGTCATAGACAAGCAGGAAGTAAATAGAAAAAGATTTCTGCAACCTAACATGCTCGATGAGACAACGAAAACAATAGTAAATGTCCCACAACCCAGCAGGAATACCACGAAGACAAACTTATCCTTTCATTTTCGTATACTGGTAAAAACAATCGATTTAAGCAGGTTGCAACGAGTACGAAATTTGAACGTGTTACGCGGATAATGTCATAGAGTTTCCAGAATGAGCAGACGAAAACGATACACGGATGCAAATTTTGAAGAGAGGGCGAAGAGGAGGGAAATAAAGTAGATTATGAGAATTAGGGACTTACCCTGGACGAGACAGTGAGGAGGAAATAGGGGAAACGCAGAATTCAGGAGTAGTTTGCTGCTCTGATGCCTGGGATATCTCCTTGTGTACTGGACTGGTTACATGTGAAACGAGACGTAGGTTGTCAGCAGGGATAATAGTGGTGAACGTGATGGAGCCAGCTTCTAATCTCACTGCATTCCGTTTCCCATCCACAAACAAGAGTGATAAAGGACGATTTTTTTTTACAGATTACCGGCAATTTTTGTTTGTCAAATTCTACAAAATTGAGAAAACATTAGTTTTTTAAAATCTTTGTTAAAAATGAAAGAGAAACCTATGAGTAGAAATATATTTCTTTGAATAATAATCATGTATAATAAACAATAGTATAATTAGACCTGTAATTCGGGTCACTCAGTTAAGGGTTTGGTTCGGGTCAATTTGTAGATATTTATTATGGTTCGTTTCGTCGGGTTCATCTAGTTTAAAGTAGATTCAGTCCCGACTGGTAGAATCATAGTATCTAACCTGAAGCAAATCGAGTCCCGAAAACCATGGCTCCCAAAAGAACTCCCAATCGAAGCAACACAAACAAACAAGGGCAAGCAAGTATGTACAACACCAAAAACTTGCATCAGAGGGCCATCTCAAAAACTCCTGCACCAAAACCGTATAAGGGCTTCACCAACTAGATACTCCCACCCCACACAAAACGAAACAGAAGCTTTAATGTTGATGCAGATCAGAAACGAGGAAGAACATCCCTGAGATTATCCTCGTTAGCAGTGATTCCTATCAGCTAAATGTCTAAGGGTACCCATGCTCTTACCGACTTTGTTGTTGACTCTGACGTATTCGGACAAGCAGCGGCTGATGGCCTAATCGCAAATGAAGAATCATTGTCCAACACTCAAGTACTTCTTATATGATACGGGAGACACCACGAAGATGATAAGTCGCACACGAGAGAAATGGCTCCAAGGTTCTAGCACTACGATCGTAATTGGCTTTATTAAATATTATGTTATTATAATTTTTTTGATGTAATATGTAGCTCCTTCATGTCAGGCTGTGCTTAAGCAAGCAGCCAAAAAATGTTTAATGTAGTTTTCAAGTATATGTCGAAGTGTGGAAATAAAAGTTTGAGTTTGTTCTAGTTTCACTAACTACTGTAGTTGGGTGTATGAGTATCTTATATATCTTAAACAATACTAACTTCGGCAAGAGAGGAGGATTATAGAATGTACGCCAGATCTAATACTGTTATTAATAATCCCAAAGGAACACAACATTTGTTAAAACGTACATCCAGATCTAATATTTTGAACACAAAATAATGAAAGAACATCACGGCTCATCACCACCAGCTCTTCTCCCTCGGCCAGCTCTGTTTCCCCTCTGCTCTCTTCAAGCCTGCTCATACTTGCTTGGTGTGTATCTTTGTGGCAGGTTCATCGAGTCAGGCCTCCTAAGAGTCATGTCCCACGATCTTGCAGGTGGTGGAGGGGTGGATGTGTTGGATTGCCTCTACTGATCGAACTACGTCCTCGCCTCGTCGTCTGCATCATCATCAAACACGTTCAGGTTGGCAAAGGTAGTGTTCATCTATGCTGATCTCTCGGCATGTATGGTTGGCACGTGTCCACGGCTAGACCGTGAGGACCCTTCCGATGTAGATACAACAATCTATGTAGGATATTGTGTGACCTGGCCATAACCTGCGGTTGTATAACGTATGGATCCGAGTACGTGGACGTATATGGAGCCTGATCCCAGCTGGCATTAGTCTGCGTACCCCATGCACTAGGTCCACTACTGTATGGGATGTCCCAAGGGCTAATCGTACTCTGTGGGGCAACCACTGTCTGGTCAGCGTAAGTGCTGGCATCCACCAACTCACTAGCATCACACTGGCCTGTTTGTCCATGTTAGTCTGTTTGTTGGGTCGTGTAACACCCCAACTCATATAACCTTGATTATCGCATAAACCTCCTAATATAAATATTAACATCGCAGTGGATTTTCTACATAAGTCGGTGTTACCTCCGTTAGTCACCCACGTGACTAACTAGGCATACATAATTTCCCAGTCTCAAGCTACGGTCTGACAAACCAAAATGTACCGAACTTAAATATTTACACACATCACCAAAATACCAACCGAGTATCAAGTATCTCAAGTCTAACATAGTTTACTAACATCTCCAACTATCAAAAACGGGTGTACATGCACAACCCGTATACAGAATGAAAGACCCATAATAAGTCTAACCGCCCCTACTCTCAAGTTGGGTCTTCTCCTTCCTCTTACCTGCAAAATAATATGGATGCCCCGAGGAGCTCAGCACCTTCACTGGTATGATTAACTTGTAGCCCCCAAGCTAACGGGGATACGCACAACTACTTTGTTATAAACATGCGATTGATTATTTATACAACATTAATAAGAAGTACAATAAACACGACGCAACATATGAAACAATTCATAGCTCAACACATTGAATGACTTAATAAGCGTTCCTTAAGTAAGTGAGTTAGCTGTTTAACTCCTTAAGTTAAGAATTATTTGATTCTCATTTCCATCCTTATCTCAATGTACCAACCGTTCTTTAATTAGAATTGGTTGTACCTTAACTCAATGTTTATCTTTGTCGGATCAAAGTAACCCTAGCCAATGAGCTATTAACTCCATTGGGTTAAATAAACAAATTTCTTAATTTGGGATTTAGGAGATCCCGCCGCACCATCTTAATCTGGCCTCCCACCTTGAACTGTAATCCAAGGTGGTCGAGTCTATTTGTCGACTATAGGCGACAAGTCAAAAGACGAGTCTCAAACAGAAGTCGGATCTGATACAGATACCGACCCCCTTCCTTAACATGCATGACCGGAGTCAGTCCCGGATTCCTCACTCCCCCAAGTTCCAGTTAGTAGAAGTCTCAAGACGAAGGTGTTAGTTAAACCTTTTCGGGTATTAACCAACCAATATTAGAGAGTGTGTTATGATCTCATACCATTGTTTACTAAGCATAGTAAGTCCTCAAAGATAAGTGTGTTAGTTTAACACAAGCCGAGGGACACCTCGTTAGCAAGCAAGCTACAAGAAAACCATACCGTTCACCGTCGGTCGTTCGGTTGCCTATTCTCCTCTGGAGTCCAAATACTTAAATCCTATAACATTCACCCAAGGGTGGTTAATTAATTTTAATTAACCTAGCTTATTTAATCACTAATGATTCCGGTTAATAACCACTAAGTCATTGTAGTTTAATTTTAATCCCATAAGTTAATCATTTCTTATTTCTTGTACTTGTTCACCCTTCTAATGACCATAAAATGTCACCAAACAAGTCTTATCCATCATATAATAACATTACTAATCATTCACATCCTTTTTCCCCACTTAAAACAACTCACGGTTGAAATCTTTGGTTTGTCCGGGTATTGGTCCGGACCTATAGTCCCGGACCAAACTTTCTATGTAACTCTCGGGTAAGAAAATGTACTGGTCCGGGTCTTTGTACCGACCCCAGGTCACGGTCCAGTACTGGAGGTAAATTTCGGTAGTTTTTAAGTGTTGGTCCGGGACTTATTACAAGACCTAGGTCCCAGACCAACCTAAACATGGATTTTCGGCAGGTTTTTAGTGCTGGTCCGGGACTTTATCCAAGGACCAAGTCCCGGACCATACATTAAACTGTTAAATTTTACAGTTTTAAACATCATTCCAACCTTGTTCTTTTGTCCAATTTTCTTCTAATCTTTCCTCATGTATACCCACATGTTCTAACATCATTTTAGCACTTCAAATCCTCCTAACTCATTAAACAACTCACCACTTAATTCCTTGATCTTTTTACACAAATTCTTACTCTTTTGCCTAACACTTGTAACTTAATTCCTTAAGCTTCTAAGATGTAAATTTTGCTTACAACCATAACTAACCCAATTGTTTCCACACAACCATTTAGATCACACTTAATGCATTATTAGCCATCTTCATCTCCTTTACCCAAACTTATCAAGGTTATGTCCTCTTGTTCATACCTAAGTCATCACAAGACATAATACATCATTTCCTACAAATTTTTGCACTAGTCTTAACATTTCTCATCCCATGACTTTGGTGAGTTTAAATCACCCATTTAATCTCTTACTCCTCCAAGCCAACCCTAGGTCATCCTAATCCTCAAGAATACCTTAGTTAACTCATCTCTACCAAATTAACCCTTAATGATTCCTAGTACAACCTAGGTCATGATATCTCATTAGAACACTTAAACACTTGGTTTCTCACCCAAATTTGACATAGCTTCCCTACTATATCATTATACCCAAAAGCATAGTTTTCATCCTTAAAAAACCAAAGATAATCAAATCCTTAATGGGTGTTCGCTACACACAATTTACACTCAAACTACATCAATTCAAAATATAATGCATAACCTTAAATTGCTTGGAGCTTAGGCCCTTAAATGAAATAAATTAAACACTGAATTTCCAACATTTAGAGCTTTCAACCTGCATTTACACAACATTAATCCCATGACAAATATAAATGCTCTTGTAATCCACCTTATGATTATTTTATTAACTCATTTACCATTGGCTCTTTAGTCACAAGTTCACAAGTATGATCATATTATTTCCTAGGTTATAATCCATAATATCATGTAAGCTCTAGGATATATTTTGTACCTATCTATACACCATTCCTTAAGACACTAAACAACCTTAAGGTAAGTCATTTACCTTATGTTTTTCAAGCCTTTCTCTTCTCTTGGTTTTCTTGATTGAAAATCGGCCAAGGACTTTGTTCACTTGCTAATCTTCTAATCAATATTCAAATAGATGTAATGAGTGCTAAGTAATATACCTAGACTCATGGAATCATCCCTAGGTTACAAAGGAGTGCTTAGTGCACTAAAATGAATGATTACCTTAGGAATTTGGAATGGACTTTGATAGGGAATCAAGGCAAGTCCTCCTCTAGTCTTTTGAAGATTGAATCAAGGCTATTACAAAGAGTAAAATAAGCCATATTAAGAGGCAATTTTTGGCACAAAGGAAAATGGATGGAAACTTGATTTTTCTTAAGCCTTTTTTACCTTGAATCAAAGGAGGAGTAATGAAGATCTAGAATATGAGTTTACCCCTTCAATTGAAGCTCCTTCGATGGGGTAAAACTTGAGCTTTGAGAGTTTTGAAAGGACCAAAAGCAAGGTTGCTCCAACTAGTAATAATCTATGCTTAGTTTTTTTTTGCCAAGTCCTCGTGGCTTGGCCGGTAGAGGAGGGTATCCTAGAACTAAAAGGTCTTGGGTTCGAAACCTACACTACCGTAAACTATCAAAAAAAAATCTATGCTTAGTTTTTTATTTGGTGCTATATATCAACTTGGGTGAGCAAGACAAGATCAAGGAGAATGAGGGCTGGAACTTACGTAAATGAGAGAAGAGAGAATGAAGAAAATGATGGCAAGAAAGGAAATGAAATGAGAAGAGAGAGAGATGAGAGAAGTAAGGTAGTATAGATATTTGTTAAAAAAGTGAATAGTCTTTTTACTTTTTCTTCCCTCTCTTGTAAAGTGCTAGACTTTAAATGATGACTCACCACATACAAAAACCGGCCACCTTAAGATATTTGGGGGGTTTTTGACAATTTGCTAATCAAAGTGACTAAGGCTTAATTAGGTAGTATTTGATCATTATTCATAATTAGTGCACAAATTTGTGAAATTTTTGGTTTCTCATTGATGTAGGCTTCCTAATGTGATTAAATAGTACACATGTTGATTAAGGTATAAACTTGGTCATTTAGCCACTCAAAAACCCATTTCTAAGACAATTTTTCAAAAATGTGCTTTAAGGAATCTTAAAGCACATTTGTGTTTTAACTTGTTTTTGAGCTTGGTTTTCTTTGGTAATTGATTTAACATGTTCATTAGCATGTTAATAAGATATAATGCTCTTTGGGTCCTAATCAAGTTTACACCAGTCTAGAGCAAGTATTTGCTTAAATTGTCTTTATGGTGTAATCTTGTGTTTTTCTATGGATTAAATTGTTTATCACACTAGTGCAGAAAATGTTTTTTTAACCATGGTTATTTTGCCTATATACCACGGTTAGGAACCGTGGTTTATGCTCGCGTCGTATATTTACAAATAGCTATAAACAACGGTTCATAACCGTCGTTTAAAGTAAGCGAAAAAACCACGGTTGGTCGAAACCGTCGTTTAAGACCCCTTCTTCCGCGCTATTCATTGACTTTATACCACGGTTGGGAGTCTGAACCGTGGTATAAAGCGTGTTATAAATGACGGTTTTACTTAAAACTGTGGTATAAAATGTATAAAATCAACATAACCACGGTTATACATAAAACCGTGGTTTATAGTCTGTGAATTTTTTTTTCAGTTCGCCGGCGATTTAGCGGCGGCATTCAATGGTAATTTCTCAACAGAGCGCAGACAGAAGAGAATGAGAGGCCAGAACATGTATGTTCCTTGTTTTGTGAATTAGGGTTGCTAAATAATGAGTGAAGTCGCATTATGTTGCT